>JAJOOS010033470.1:0-12875 GCA_029582725.1 Solanum chiquidenum | reverse complement strand
ACCATTTTTCTGCTTTCCAATACCTGTTTCAGCTTTCAATTTCTTGAAATGATGAGTTCAACTCGATAGTGCTGAGATCGGGACTCCATGGCACATCCCAAATGCAAAGGGGAGAGATAGAAGGGAGTCAAATGGACTCAAACCAAGGAGGGGTTCATGCAAGGTAAACATGGAAGAAAAATTAATACTTAACTTATAGTAGACTTAAAATTCAAGAAAAGTTGAACATATGACATATTAAATTCCAATCTTCAACTAAATGGTTAGTGGCATGCTAGACTCAAATATCGATTGATAGGAGAAAAATGCAAATAAATAAAGAAAAGAAAAAATGCAAGTCTTTCTAAACAAATAAATGGAACCCAGCAATGACTAAACTATCAATTTAAGAAGGAATGTTTTAAAAATAATAATAATAGTAAAAAATAATAAGAATTATTATAGCCGACTTCACAATTACGCTAATTCTTATTTAAATTGATTAAATTTCTTAACTCCTAAACTCTCATTGTTATACAAGTAACACTTAAAATCATGTGACTAAACTATTATCTTGACAATTAACACATATCATGGAAGAAACAACCTTTGGCAGTAGCAAACAAAACAATACAAATGTTATTTCTCACTACCAATGATTGAGACTTAAAATTTATTTTTATTTTTTTTGTCAAAAGAAAAATAATGATAATAAAGTAGTGTAGGCAAATGCATGTATGAATCTAAAGCAATGAAATCTTATTTCTCATTACCAATGATTGACACTTAAATTTTATTTTTATTTTTTGTCAAAAGAAAAATAATGATAATAAAGTAATGTAGTCAAATGCATGTATGAATTTAAAGCAATGTAATAGAATAACAAAACTCATGTTATCCACGGAATGCAGGAAACGAAACTAAGAATGCAGTACCCAAAAGCTGAATTCTAACAAACAACAGGAAATAAATATGAGCTGGAAAAATCTAAAATTAAAATAACAACAACAAAAATACTTAAAACGAACACAAAGCAAGATCAGGAATTTAAAGAGATAGTGAAAGCAGAATACCTAGTTATGGGAAGCGAACTTGAGACGACGAGTTGAAATGAACTATTTCACCACCACGTGAAAAGAACTCCGACGAAAGCTTTCGATGACAAAGAACAAAAAGCTTAAGACCAAAACTCGAGATTCGAAATTCTTAACTTAGCAACTATAGAAATCAAAATTCTTCTTATGAACCTATATCACTGTGATTTTCCCCTATATTCCTCTCTGTCTAAATGGCGCCAATACCATGTATTTATAGCAAAAATAAAGGCTTGAATTCAAATAGTCGTTTGAGCGGGAGATGAGAGATTGATTGAAAATAATGGAGGAGAAAACGAGTAAGAGAAGAACATGCCCCCAAAAATCCGGATTTGATGTGATATCTCCGATTCGGATTAGATTTGGGTGAGATTTTATCTAAGCCAAAGTCAACAAATCTAACCCAAAGTCTACAATATTTGAAATTTAGAGGGAGGCACTTTCAATGGTGAAGAAATTAGGGTTCTTGGTATTGAGTTTTGCATTTGGAGGAAGAAGAAAGGGGAGAGGAGCTTGTCTTTGGTTGGAAAAGAATAAAAAGAAAGGAACGTGGGAGAGTATGCAATTATATGAATATTTACAAATGCACAAGAATTAAAAGGAGGGCCCATGATATTTAAAATTTGGTCACATTACTTTCTATTCTAATCAAATTAGATTTATATATGACCAAGTTGAATCAAATAACTAATTCGGCATAAATTAAAATAATATGAATAATTATCGATTAATTATTTGAGCTTCTTAATTTAAACAAGACAAAATAATTATCAAGACTTATTCATTACTTAAAATAGAGAACTAATTATACAAAATTATAAAATTCACTAATTCAAAGAAATAAATGTGTAATTATGATAAACATTATTTTTAGGCTATTTATTAAATATTTATATAAAAGACGAAAATTATATAAACCAACATGTAAAATTATATAATTATTTCTGAAAAATACTAACCAAAACAAAATAGAAAGAGATTTTAAAATATATATTTTTTAGGATTTTTCAAAGACGATTATTTCAAATTGTTTGAAATTGAAGAAGCTCGATAGTTAACTCGAATTGCATAGGGTCAAAGTTGGGTGTCAACAACTGCCCCATTCTTTGCGTAAGGTCAATGAAAGAGAACCTGGGCAAAGAAGATTGACGAATCCAATTTTGACTGAACCCACTTTCATCTCTTTAAAAGAAAGGCTCGATATGGATTTTTGAGGAATTATGGCTGGACCCTAACATTGAGTTTCCTACATATCTCAAGTTACATGAGAATTCAGGCCACTTATAATTTGATACGCTTTATTTGACGCACGATTATGAAAGAATTCAAATTTTCTCCGATATCGAATTATGTAGAGATCGGAATGCTTGGGAATAAGATTTAAGAGAGAATGTCGGAATACAGTCGAGTTTTCAACATTGAGCCTACCTACATATCCTTCAACTCAAGGAATCAGACTGTTTGTAGTTCGACTCGATCGGTTGAAAAGGAAATCTATTATGCACGATAACCTTTGGTTCTGGAGGAGTGACAAGTAAGTCGAGTATGAAAAAGAGGCTTGCAACCTCTTAGTCATGAATGTGGTGCACTTCACACCCATAATTATGAACTTACACGGATATAATTTCCAAAGCTCTTGGTGCATTGTCACTCAAATTGGAAAGCTGCCTCCGGTGAGAGTGGAAAGTTTTTCGGATGCGAAATTGGAACTGATAAACCCAAGGAAATGCCCACATGCCTTTTGATAGGGGTGTGGTTGATTGTGGTGGAAGTCGCTCCTCAAGCTCACGTCCTAAGAGTTTGATACTCCTCTTTGGACTATGTCCCAGTTCGCTGCTAAGAAAAGGTTCCATGTTGTGCTACATCCTTTTTGATGTCGTCCGCACTTGTGGTTTGTTTTGAGAATTCATCCTCTCGAATGCTCTCGAAAAAGACTGAGATAAAACTTATTAGTGTAAAATATAATTCAAATGGAGAGATAGTGTCATTTACCATATTGGCACTTAATTGTTCTCCTTGAATATTTGACGTCAATTTCTTTCAGTTTGACGTAAAGCAAATAAAGCCTTCATCTCATATTTGCGGCATGACTCTTCGCTATACTCTTCTTTTAATATCGAAGTAGTAAAATAGACTAATGTAATATGTTGATGGTTTGAATATGATGGCCCTCTCGGTAGTTGGATAAGCAATGGACCTCTCGACGGTTTGAATACGCAATGGCCCTCTTGGCGATTTGAATATGATGACCTTCTTGACAGTTTGATATGCAATGGCCCTCTTAGCGGTTTGAATACACAATTGCCCTCTTGGCGATTTGAATATGATGGTCATCTCGGTAGTTTGAATATGCAATGGCCCTCTTGGCGGTTTGAATATGTAATGACCCTCTTGATGGTTTGAATATGTAATGGCCTTCTTGGGGGATTTGAATATGCAATGGCCCTCTTGGCGGTTTGAATATGCAATGGCCCTCTTTGAATATGCAATGGCCTTCTTGGCGGTTTGAATACACAATTGCCCTCTTGGTGATTTGAATATGATGGCCATCTCGGTAGTTTGAATATGTAATGGCCCTCTTGGCAATGCACATCACCGTGTCTGGTATCGATGTGACTTACAAATATCCTTCAACGTTAGCCTCTTCCGACTTTGACCTGATAATGAATAGTTTTTCTTTTGGCAAGTTGCACTTCAAATTCCCTCTGATATTTGATGTGTCTTACGTGTGCCCTTTAGACGTCTTTGACGCTGGAAAATGCAATATGACGTTATTATAGTCATTTGTAAATCTTAAAGTGCCATTCTCTCGATGCTTTCACCTACTTTTTCTTTGACCACTTGTATCTTCGTTGTGGCTACTATTTTTTTGAGAAATATTACCAAGAAATTGTTGTTCAAAATACCAAGTTAACTACTTTTATCGGATGAATAGCAATGCCTTTTCCTTCATAAAGAAAATGTTAGTCTTGGGCGCTTTTGCTATTCTGACTTTCCCATATTTGTTGAACATATTATTTCTTGATATCCTTGTAAACCTGCATCCACAGAAAATTTATTAGTTTTAAGTGAACTAATTTGTGTTGACTTCTTTGATTGCTTGCTCTTCCTCTTGCTATCTTTGGTTGATTGCTTCTAGCTTCCCACTTCTTGGTAGACGTAAGATAGATCTATATTTTATATAAAATATTTGATACATGTATAAAGTTTTAAGAAAAATGGAATTTTGAAAAGTAATTTTATGAGGGTCACTGCCAAGTGTCATGTCACATTAAAGCTTAAGTGAACACTTCAGTTCAAGTTTTGATATATCCAATCCAAAAGTCCTTTTAAGCTGGGGAAATCAGAAGATAATTGAAGTTTGACTTTGAATTTTTGAGATATTTGGGTTCATGAGCCTCTGATCATGTTGGAGATTACTTGTTGTTAACTTTGAACTTCTGACAGTACTTGATAGAATTTTTGAGATCTTCTCAAAAAATCTGCCCCAGTGAAATTTCTTGGCATCTCTTAAGTCTTTGGTAGGAAGACTTGCGAAATTTTTGAGATCTTCTAAAAAATTATGCCCAGTTGCCTTTTCCTAATGCATGCTCAATCCTGTCTTGCTGACGAATGATCTTCAGAATATTTGAGCTCCTCTAAAAAATTCTGCCCAGTTTCCGTTATAAAGGGAAATGGAAATTTTATGGGGTGTATGACCGAGCCGTTGTGGCGCCTACGTATCCCGTTGAGACAGGAATCAGGTCAAACGTAGTTCCCCTTTTGGGAAAATAAGAAATTTTAATAAGAAAATGATCGAGGCTAACATAGGCAGCCTACGTATCTCATTTTTTGAGAATTCAGGTTAGACGTAGTTCAATACAAGGATATAAAAACTTGACATAAGCAATTACAAGCAAATGATATGATTACAAAGAAAGTGATGAGAGAAAAACTAATCTTCAGATGTAGTATCTCTTGACAACATCTGAGTTGATTGGTTTTGGCCACTCTTGGCCATCCATCTCTGACAGGATCAAGGCACCTCCAGATAATACTTTACGAACCATGTATGGTCCTTGCCAATTTGGTGCAAATTTCCCGTTATACTCATCTTGATGGGGGGAAAATGCTTTTGAGGACCAATTGTCCTTCTTCAAATGTTCGAGATCTCACTTTTTTTATTTAAAGCACGAATCATTCTTTGTTGATATAATTGGCCATGACAAACAGCGGTCATCCTCTTTTCATCAATTAAGGCTAAGTGTTCAATCCGATTACGAACCCAATCAACATTGCTCAGTTCGGCTTCTTAAATGATCCTCAATGAAGGTATTTCAACTTCAGCAGGTATCACTGCTTCTGTCCCGTATACTAGCAAGTATGGAGTTGCTCCGATTGATGTTCTAACAGTTGTTCGGTATCCCAACAAAGCATATGGTAACATCTCATGCCAACCTCTGTGATTATCAATAATCTTTCTCAAAATCTTTTTGATGTTCTTATTGGCAGCTTCCACAGCTCCATTCATTTGAGGACGATAAACAGTCGAATTTCGATGAGTAATCTTGAATTGCTCACTTATCTCCTTCATCAAATGACTGTTGAGGTTTGCACCGTTGTCTGTAATAATAGAATTAGGTAGTCCAAATCGACATATCAAGTTGTTACGAACGAAATCAACTACTACCTTCTTCGTCACATATTTATAAGAATTTGCTTTCACCCACTTGGTGAAGTAGTTAATGGCAACCAAAATAAATCTATGTCCATTAGAGGCGGCTGGCTCAATTGGGCCAATGACATCCATTCCCCAGGCCACGAATGGCCAAGGCGATCCCATAACATTAAGTTCGTGAGGGGGTACTCGGATCAAATCACCATGCACTTGGCATTTATGACACATTTGCACAAATCTACAACAATCATGCTCCATAGTCATCCAAAAATACCCAGCTCGAATGATCTCTTTTGCCAAAGTAAGCCCGTTCATATGAGGTCCACAGACTCCATCATGTACCTCCTTAAGAAGTCTTGTAGCTTCCATAGAATCTATGCATCTGAGTCCCAAATCTGAAGTCCTCCTATAAAGGATTTCCCCACTTGGAAAGAAATTGTTAGCCAATCGACGTATTGCCTTCTTTTGATTGGATGTCGCATCTTCTGGATAAATTCCAGTCTTCAGGTACTTCTTTATATCGTAATACCAAGGTTTTCCATCTGATTCCGCTTCGGCATGCGAACAATGACCGAGTTGTTCCTTTAAATCTATCTCCAAAGGATCGATGTAATTCTGATCTAGATGCTTTATCATAGAGGAGATAGTGGCAAGAGCATCGGCAAATTCATTTTGCAACCTTGGAGTGTGCATAAACTCTATCTTTCGAAATATTTTGCCCAATATTTGCACCAATTGTACATATGGAACAATCTTTGGATTCTTCACAGCCCATTCCCCTTGAACCTGGTGAATTAACAAGTTTGAATCTCCAATTACTAGCAACTCTTGGACATTCATGTCGATGGCTAACATTATGCCAAGAATGCAAGCCTCGTACTCTGCCATATTATTGGTGCAATGAAATCGAAGTTTAGCCGCCACGGGGTAATGTTGACCGAATTCTGATATTAGAACCGCTCCAATTCCAGCTCCATTATAATTCTCCGTTCCATCAAAGAATACGCTCCAACCAGGGTATGACTCAGAAATGGTTTCTCCTATGAACAACACATCCTCGTCAGGGAAGTATGTTTTGAGCGGTTTATATTCTTCGTCGATTGGATTTTCTGCAAGATGATCGGCCAATGCTTGTCCTTTTACCGCTTTTTGAGTAACATACACAATGTCAAACTCGCTCAGAAGCATCTGCCATTTCGCCAGTTTTCCAGTCGGCATAGCTTTATGGAAAATATACTTCAATGGATCCATCTTGGAAATAAGATATGTAGTATATGAAGACAAATAATGCCTCAGCTTTTGGGAGATCCAAGTCAAAGCACAACATGTTCTTTCCAATAGAATGTATTGAGCCTCATATGGAGTAAACTTCTAGCTAAGATAGTAGATCGCGCGTTCCTTCTTTCCAGTTTCATCATGTTGTCCTAATACACACCCGAATGCATTCTCTGAGATGGACAAGTATAGTAACAATGGACTTCCTTCTCGCGGAGGTACCAATACTGGTGGATTTGTCAAATAATCTTTGATAGTATCGAAAGCTTTTTGACACTCTTCGGTCCACACCGTTAGTGCATGTTTTTTCAACAACTTAAAGATGGGATCGCAAACCACTGTGGATTGAGCTATGAATCGACTAATATAGTTCAATCTTCCAAGAAAACTCATAACTTACTTCTTAGTCTTCGGAGGCGGTAAATCCTGAATCGCCTTGATTTTGGTAGGATCAGGCTTAATGCCTCTTCTACTAACTATGAAACCCCATAATTTACCAGCGGGTACTCCAAAAGCACATTTAGCGGGATTCAGCTTCAAGTTATATTAACGCAACCGATCAAAGAAGTTCTCAAATGGGTCAAGTGATCTGAACTCTTGCGGGACTTGATGATTACGTCATCCACATATACTTCAATCTCTTTATGGATCATATCATGGAAAATAGTTGTCATGGCTCTTATGTATGTGGCCTCGGCATTCTTAAGACCAAATGGCATTACCCGGTAATGATAAGCACTCCATGGTGTGATGAAAGCCATCTTTTCAGCATCTTTTTCATCCATCAAAATCTGATGATAACCCGCAAAGCAATCCACAAATGATTGTATTTCATGCTTAGCACAGTTGTCAATGAGAATGTGGATATCCGGAAATGGAAAATTGTCTTTGGGACTGGCTTTATTGAGATCTCTATAATCAACACATATTCTAATTTTATCATCTTTCTTAGGCACTGGAACAATATTGGCTAACCAAGTTGGATACTTAGTAACCTTCACAACTTTGGCATGAATCTGCTTGGTAACTTCTTTTTTGATTCTCAAACTCAAATCTGGCTTGAACTTCCAACTTTTCTGCTTTATCGGACTGAAATCTGGATTGATCGGTAACTTGTGAGAAATAATATATGTGCTCAATCCGGGCATATCATCATAAGACCAAGCAAATACATCGATGTACTGCTTAAGCAAACTGATGAGCTCTTCTTTCTGAGTTTCTGTTAGATGGACATTGATCCTGGTTTCTTTAACACTTTCTTCATCTCCCAGGTTCACGGTCTCAGTCTCCTCTAAGTTTGGCTTCTCTTGATTCTCAAATTGTTTCAATTCTTCTACGAGGTGTTCTGGAACCATGGTCTCTTCATCATATTCCTCGAACTCATTCTCATATATCTCATTTTGCTCACTCAGCTTATGACATGACATAATATTGGCAGGTTTTAAGTTATTTTTACTGAAATCATAAATAAGCCATGTCAGATAAAAAAGACAAATTAGTAAGTTGTGAATAAATAGATTTAAGCAATAGAGGAGACTTTCATTTAGATTAAAAGAAAGTACAACTTTGGCCATGACCATAGGCCAATCTGCCTTTTCAAACATCACGGGGGAAATTAAAGCTTAAAGAGGTAAAATGACATAAAGGGTGGGTCTTAGGCCTCATTCAGACTACCACCGATTTTAGAAATAAGTAACTCTTCTGGTTTGGCATCTCGAATGCCAGATGTCTCGATCATCTCCTCAAGCACAACATCAGATTCTTCAAAAAGATTCTTGATTCCCTCTCCGAGGCCATAATTATTAACATATTCTCGCACTGGAAAGGACTGATATAAGTGAGGTACCGGTTTTGCTAATTCCCAATCAACCACCTTGTTACTCGAAGCTCATGTCTCATCATCTACTATTGGGATGTATCCCAAGCCAAACTTTGAACCTTTTGTGAAAATTTGAATAGGCTCAGTGATACCTTGCAAATATTTTCCCAATCCAAAACCAGGTTCAAATCCACTTTTCAACATCAAAGTGGCTATCATTTTGTAAATGGAAGGCATAGGGGGATGTGAGGCCAAATCAACATCGGTAACATTTACTATCTCTACTGTATAGAAGTCAAAACCTCTTGCCACATCATCGACAATTGGGGCATAGTGATTCGAATGTCTTCATTCACCATGAATGACTACTTCGTGATCGTTCCACACAAACTTCATCAACTGATGGAGGGTAGAGGGAACGGCCCCAGCCATATGGATCCAAGGTCTTCCGAGTAAAAGGTTGTAGCTAGTGGTGATGTCCATCACCTGGAACTCGACAATGAAATCTGCATTCAATACCCAGACTAACAGCACCCAATGTTTCTCTTTGATCCCCGTCGAAAGCTCTCACATTGACTTGGTTCTGAAGAATCTTCCCAAGATCAAAATTCAGTTGCTTGAGAGTCGACAATGGGCAAATATTAAGTCCAGATCTGTCATCTATCAGAACAGGATTCACAATCTTGTCCCGACACTTGATTGTGATGTGCAAGGTTTTGTTATGCATCACCCCTTCACAAGGCAACTCTTCATCGCTAAAACTAACACGATGCCCTCCGATGACTTTGCTTACCATGGCTGCAAGATTATCACTGTTTGTTCCCACCGATATGTGAGTCTCATTCAAAGCCTTTAACAAAGCATGCCTGTGTTGTTGTGAACTCATCAATAATGCCCACACAGAAATTTGAGCAGGTGTCTTCTCCAAATGTTTCATGATGGAATACTCATTAGGCTGTATTCTTCACCAAAACTCCTCGGCTTCAGCTTCACTAATTGGCCTTTTCTGGTGGTCTCTTTTGTGGACTCCCTGAGCCAATTCTTCTGGTGTATAACATCTACCATATCTAGTCATACCATGGGTGGTAGCGATCTCGATCACAAACTCTTTCTTGGTAAGGCCTTCATTTGGCACTGAAGTAAAAGATTGATGAGGTGCCACTATCACAAACTCTTTCTCAGTAAGGCCCTTTTTTGGCCCCAAAATAAAAGTTTGATGGGGTGCTATTATCACAAACTCGGGCTTCTTGCTTATGCTTAGAGAGGCTACAGCCTTTTCAAGACTGTCAATATTTGATGGGACTATCGTCTTAGAAGCACCCCAATCCTCTTCTATTTCAATCATATTAATAGTATCTTTCCCATGATTCGGTAGAGGATTACTATGCACATTAGGAGAGGCAGTCTAAAGAGTGACCACCTTGTGATAAATTAAGTCTTGAATCGTATGCTTTAGGTTGATGCAATCTTAGGTGGTATGTCCTGCACTATTGGAGTGGTATGCACATATCTGATCAGCTCTAAACAATTTAGAGTTTGTGTTGACAGGTTTAGGTTCGATGGGATGAAGTATGCCTGCAGCTTTCAATCTTTCGAACAACTTAGTTCGACTTTCAATGAGAGGAGTGAAAATTCTAAGAGGTTTCCTTTCAAAGTTTGGACGAGAAAGGTCATAGTTATTTTGTGGAGGTGGAGGTACTTGACGGTAATTTAAAGGATTTTGGCGAGGAGGTGTTGGGGTTTGAAATTTTGGGTATGGTTGAGTTTGGTTTTTGTTATGGAGTCTGGTAGTTTGGAGGGGTATTTTGGTAATGTGGAGTTGGGAGATTAGGTAGCGGAGTTTGGAAATTTGGTTGGACATAGAAGATTGGGTAGGGATTTTGTGGAGCTGGGGGATAGGCTTTGGAGGGTGAAAATTTTCTAGAGCTAAATCCGAACGATCTCTTTGTCCTTTCATCAGATGCATGAGAAATAAAGGACGCATCCTCTCTTTTCTTCCTCAATAGTCCCAAAAATCCAGCTTGGGCTGCCACCCGGGCAATCTTTCCGGTCTTAAGACCATATTCGATAGTCTCACCTACTTTGACTATCTCAGCAAATTTTGCTCCAATGAGCAACATCATTCTGTCATAGTATTCTGGCTCTTGGATGCGCACAAATACTTCAGTGATCTCCTTTTCAGACATGGGAGGTTGAACTCTGGTAGCCTCTTTTCTCCACCTGTATACATACTCAAGGTAGTTTTCGATGGATTTTTGCCTAATCTTTTTCAAGGAGTATCGATCTGGAAAGATCTCTACATTAGAAGCAAATCTCTCAATGAAATCTTTGGCTAAAGCATTCCAACTAGACCATTGTTTCATATCTTGGGAGGCGAACCATTCTAAGGCCTCTCCATTCAAACTTCGGCTGAAGAGCCGCATCAACAATGTTTTATTTTTCCCAACTCCTACGAGCTGGTCACAATATGCCCTTAAATGAGCTAAGGGGTTCCCAGTTCCTCCAAAAGTGTCAAACTTTGGTACCTTAAACCCCTCAGGAAGGTCCAAGTTTGGATGGATACACAAGTCTTCATAGTTTAGCCCTATAACATTTGGAGTGTAATGAAGCTCTTTCATAGCTTTCATAATTTCTTCCTTTATGCTATGTTTATTCATTTACTCTTTGACCCTCCACTCATTTTCATTCTCCTCATAGTGATCAGGTTCAAGATATGTAGTGTTGGGAAGATGTTGTTCTGTGAGGATTGGAATATGGAAAGTGGCTTTTATAGGTAGGGGTTGAGTAGTAGGTGGGTTTGAAGTGTTTTGAGGAGGAGTTTGGTACATGGAAGGGAATGCTTGAGAGTTGTTAGAATTTTGGCTTTGAGATGGATGAGGTGCTTGGTAGGAAGAGCTAGCATGATGTTGGTTAGTTGTGTTTAATTCGACGGTGGGGGGTTATGGACTGGAACAATAGGTGGATTTTGTGGGAAATATTCGGGTGTTGGATTAGGAGTAAGGAAATGGAGTGGAGGCCTTTCGTTGTTTGGAAGAGGAGTGTTGGCAGTGATAGCCAAATTTGCCAACTCCAGAGTTTTATGCATCTCATCCCTCATTTCAGCAATTTGTTGTGTCAATTGAGCAATCAACTCATTCTGCTCAGCAATGATAGGGTCTGCTATTATGATCTCATTCAAATCGATGTTCTCACCATTTCCAGTCATCTTTTCTTTTCCTTTCAATAGATTTTGGTCCGGAAAGGAATTTTTAGGGACTTTAGATCACGTGAAGTATGGATGTTCAGCCAGTTTCTCAACACAGATCAGTTCTAGTTACCTGATAAATGAAAAACAACTCAAAAGAAGATGTGTTAGTTATTGTTCCTAATGAGAAATACAAATAAGATGATATATAAGAATAAACATATAATTGTCATTTTGCTTTATGCAGATTAATCCACAAATGTATTTTGGGTGAAGGGGAGGACTCAAGTGAAAGGATTTTTATTTTTTGAATGAATCAAGAAATTCAACTTGCATAGATTCTTGCTAACTTCTTCCACTCATATCTTTTAGATGAAATCTTTTAGAATCCTTCAAGAAAAGGGAGGATAAAAATTTACAGGATAGGGACCGAGCCTTTAGTAGGCTGCCTATGTATCTTACCGGGGAATCCAGGTCAAGACTGAGAGATGGGAATTTAGAAGTTTTTTTTAAAGGGTTTATATATTTTATGAGAAACTTAGACAACACTTCAGGAGTAACTTGGATGGACTTTATTGTTGTGGATTTCAATATATGCTTAAGGTGCTCTAAGAAACAAGAGTGGATTAATTCTGCTTTAGACAAAATGACACATCACAACACAGAGCAATTATATCAAGCAACACACAAATAATTTATATCGCGCCCTAGATTTGTGACCTTTTTATGCCAGAGGTTGAAACGACCCCAAAAATGCCCGAAAATGTGCTTCGGAAACACCTATAATTGTAATTTCCATATATCTCAAAATCCGTGCATGATTTCGGAAATTCGACTTCATATTCTTATTCAGGGGGTCAAATTGAG
>JAJOOS010033468.1:0-11552 GCA_029582725.1 Solanum chiquidenum | reverse complement strand
TTGCAAATACAAAGCCACCCATGTGTTTTCGGCTTGCCCGAGAGGGAGGTCGCGAAACCAAGACCGCTAAACTGATGGCCTAAGGAGTGGGTCGACATGAGGTTCAGCCCGAGAGGGTGAGCCCTAGTCCCATATCCTAACACTCAGCTCGAGAGAGTGAGTGGGGTAGGGCGTAGGCTGGCCTTCATGCGGCAAATGGGTGTCCGAGAGTAAGCCATTTGAAATGGGGTAAGTTGCCCGAGAGGGAACTTATTTCCATCTAAAGCTTAGCCTAGTCACTATTATCTTGCAAATTTCCTATTGAAAGCTTGTACTCAACTATTTATCTCAACTTGTATTGTGGTCACACCCCAAGAATTTTTCCCATATTTGATTTTCTTGTTTTTATTGTTTTTTTTACTATACTTGTGACAAAACCCCCATCGATATTTGACACTTTTGTGTCACCCCATTGAATTTACAATGTTTTTATTCGCAAATATCTTTAGCTACTACTAATTAGAATGAAATTCTAATTAACTACTATTTTCACTACCACTCCCTTGGGAAACAACCCCAACCCTTGGTTGGGTTACTATATTATCGATGATCGTAGACACTCGAACTGTAGTTAGTGTCATTGGTTACGATAAGCATCAAAGATCCTTTCCTGGATCTGGTCCCCTGTTAGATCCCTAAGTTTGTTAAATCATCAAAACTTAACATTAGCTCCAAAGCAACATTTTCCCCCTTTTTGATGATGACAAACTTATTCATCTTCTTCCCCCTTTCACTAGTTCCCCCTATCAGCATGCCTTTGCAGATAACTGGATTGGTCCCCTTTTTGCATCATTCCCGAAGTTTGTCAAATCATCAAAACTTCACATATCAACAACAAAATAACATTTTCCCCTTTTTTGATGATGACAAACCTTTTCAACTTCTTCCCCTATCGTCATGACCATATTCTCTTCAATTAGCACTTCTTCCCCCCATCGGCATGACCATGTCATCATTGATTACCATCATTGATCTCATACCCTAACAATCTTCCCCCTTCTGACATCATAAAAAATGGTTCAAGCAATTTCATGGCCACTTGGGCAACACTGAGCATGAGTAAAAATGCATAAAGTAATGAGACAAGTCAGTATAAACAAGATATTTTTCATTCACAAATAAAAGATCAGCCATCGAAGCATTGCAGACATCATTATGAATGAGAACCAAGGCAATACCCACTGAGTTTCGATAGAAAAGTGGAATGAGGACTGACATGGGAATTTAGGGAGAGAGGGGATGGCTTAGGAGTAAGGGATGGAAAGAATAGAATTAGTAGAACATCTTCCTTAGCATGTTTTTTAGAAGCTTCTCTTAAAGTTCAGCATGCTTTGCTGCCAGTTTTTTTTTTCCAACCCGGTCCTCTGATTGTTCCTCCAGAAGCTAAGCCTTCAAACTAACTATTTTAGTATCCCTGTTAGCAAGAGCAACTGACATAACTTTCATATCAAGCCTGAGATTCTCATGACAGAAAGATTAGTAAGATTAAACTTTGTAACACTCCGGAATATGCTAGGTCAAACTAGAGCCTAAACGTGTGATTAAAAATAATGAAAATGACTCCCCAAACTTTTAGTAAAACATTTAGGGTTAAAATGTGGTTAAGGGGTCAAGAATATGAGGCAAGTGCATGGCCAAGGGGCCAAGCCAAGGCCAAGAGGCCAACGCTGCCCCTAGACACTAGCCACTGCCCCATCCTTCACGAGAGGGACCACGAGTCGTGGTCCACACCACGGCTCGTGAAGGTGGGCATGGACTAGCCTTGGCCATGAAAAGTTGGCAACAAAATTTCCTAGCTACTGCCTCAAAAACCACGGGCAACACCACGGCCCGCGGTGGACCTCACGAACCGTGCAAGTGGTGGTGAAGGTCACTTGGCACCAAGGCTCTAAGGCCTTGCGAAGGCCTTGCCTTCACAAGACCAAGTAATGACAACGGCCATCACCACAGACCGTGGTCCATACCACGGATCGTGGGAGGCTCTGTGGTCTTGCCTTGGCCATGGGTAGGCTTGACCACCAAAATATAGCTACTTCCTCCACCATCACGGGCAGCACCACGGCTCGTGGTGCTATTCACGGACCATACAAGTGTCCTTGTTCCCTGACGAGGACCATTAAATAAAGGTCAAATGGGACATTTCCTTTTTAAGTCCAAGCAGTGTGAGGATGTTTTGGGTATTTTAAAGGGTGGTTTATATATTGTTCTAAGTCATTTTTCACCCAATCTCAAATCAAAAACACAAACACCCAAATAGTTCTCCCAAAACCCACTTCTCTCAATATTTCTCTTTCTACAAGTTTCTCCATTGAAGAACACCAAAATCTTAAAGATTAGGGTTCAAGCTCCAAGGTTTTCACTCCAATTTCGTGGCAAAGCTTCAATTAAGGTACGGGAACCTTAATTCGTGGAATTTCTTTCTCCATGAAGCCCTTCAACTTCTAATTTCAAAATTGGGAATTTGTCCAAAAACTAGGGTTGATTCTACTCATGGGTTCTTCTTAAAAATGATTTCCTTATGTTGATTGTCCTATATTATGATGAATATGATGTTTAATGAGGGTTTTTATTGTGAAATTCTCCATGAACCCATTTGTTTCCCCATGACCCCAACTTTATGAAATTGAGATGGGTTTGTTGATGCAATATGAATATTTGGAAATGTATCTATGTTAATTTAGTCTATTAATCTTGTATATTGCATGCTTAAAGTACTAATTCTAAGTGTGATTTCAAAATATGGTTTATGACCCTTGAAGGGTATATGGTAAGTGTCGAATCTTGAAGTATAGCCTTGAAGGCAATGTATGAAGATATTCTATGTTTAAGATTCTCATTTATGATTTGCTGATCCACTTGAAAGGTGGAGGTGCTTATTTTTCATGTATCTATGTATGAAGTTATGTTCCACTGAAATGGTGAAGATCCTATGACTATGTATGAATTGTCTTGGATGACTATATGAGGATTCTAAGGGTGAAAGGTAGTTCTCACTATGATGAATCAATGAGCTATGTATGAGTTGAGTTGAATGAAGGGTGAAGTACCCTTTTTCATATGAAATTGCAATTCACCTTAACTAAGTATATATTGGAAAATAATGCTTAGCATCGAGCGAATATGGCAAAATGAGGTAAAGACCTTCCCGCTAATACAATAGGTCGGATTTTCTACATATGCTCTCATGAGATGGAAACTCTCCCGCTAATACAATAGGCCGGGTTTCTAGAAGCAATCTCCCTATCCCATAACTATGTACCCGCATAGGTCTTAGCTAGTGGATCCACATTATAGCCATATATGTTTAGTTCTACCTTACGCAAGTAGGACACCTTCTTTTGGTGTGGGGTTATATGACACCGTATTCCATGTAGCTCACATGGTCTATGTTGGTTATTGCTATTCTCCCTATGAAATAAGATAATGAATATGATTTGAACTATACTTGTGACTTCTTGATAAGTTTACTTAGTAGGAGTGGGGGTATGGGACTTCACTTTTACATTGCACAAGTAAGCTTTGAAAGGGATTGTGGGTTGGTTCATTATACTATGGTAAGACATGAAGGTATGATATATGTTGCTTGGATTGTTATTATGGTATGACTTTCCTTATTGTATTATTATGGATTATGATGAGGTCTAAAGTTGATATGTGTCACCAAGGTGATTCTAAATGGATACTTAGTATAGTTTGTATTATGGGATGCCAACTATACATTGCACAAGTATGCTTTTAGGGTTGCTAAGGTGATGTTTCCTTTATGTTATGAGGTTTTATGTGCTATGTGATATTAGGACTTGCGTTATGTCTTTATGTGTATAAATGGTCTTTTAATTTGACAAAAGCATGATTTACACCAAAATGTCCCTTTTTGCATATCTAAGGATTTTTATGCATGTTTCCATACATAGTGCTTTTGTACTAACCCCTTCTCTTCTACATCTCCTATGAGTGTAGGTTCCGGCCGTTGAGGTGCACTTAGTCCATTCTTCAAGAAACTTGGATTGCTATCTCCTAGTTTGGTGAGTCCTGAAGTCTGAGAGCGAGACACTATCGATTTTAGTTCTAGCTTACTTTCTGTGTTAAAGACTATATTGTACTTCTTATGATAAGAATTTCTATTGATGTAAGGGCTAAGACCCAACTTTCATATTCCTATGTTTAGCTGGTGTAATGTGACAAGTCTAGATTCCTACTTTTTCATATATGAAGGAAGTTGAACTTCAATCGTAAAAGTTTTAAATTTTCCGCATTATTCTTATGTCTTATGTATTGATGATACGTTAAGGGCTTGTATGAGACCCCTTCGGGGTCAAGTACGTTGTGTCACTCCTTGGGGGTAGCTCGGGTCGTGACAAACTAGGTATCATAGTATAAGGTTTTGGGATGATATTTAGGTTGAAGTCTCATGAACCACATCTAGTAGATTCTTGTTCATGAGTGTGAAGCGCTCCACATTTATGAATGTGAGGCCATAATATGTTTAGGAACTTTCAGATCTTTTGTTATTCTTGAGTCGTGCCTAAGGGTCTTAACTCTATAAGTCCTTTCTTAATCCTTTTCTTGTGCATATAGGATATGACTACTAGAAGGGCATCCACAAGAAGGGTGGAAGAGGTGATTGCAAATGCGGGAGTTCCTCCCTAAGGCAACCAAGCTCCTCAAGGGAAACAAGAGCCTCCAGTTCCTATTGGAGAGGGAGCTATGTCTAATGTGGAGATAAGGACGGCTATTCAAACCTTGACTCAAGTGTTAGTGGCTCAAGTTACTAGGGATTCTAGGGTGCAAGTGACTTCCAATGCTACCACAACTGCTTCAAGGATAAGGGATTTCACAAGGACGAATCCCCCTACTTTCTTTGGCTCTAAAGTGGAGGAGTACCCACAAGGGTTCATTGATGAAGTGTTTAAGGTGCTAGATGCTATGGGTGTGTCTCCTTAATAAAAGGCGGAACTAGCCGCCTATCAACTCAAAGATGTAGCTTAAGTATGGTATGAACAATGGAAAGATGAGAGACCTATTAGAGTGGGTCCGGTAGATTGGGCATCATTCAAGACGGCCTTCCTTGATAGGTTCTTCCCCTTAGAGTTGAGGGAGAGGAAAATGCAGGAATTCATCAATCTCTGTCAAGGAGGAATTAGTGTGAAGGAATATAGCCTCAAGTTCACTCAATTGTCCAAGTATGCTCCTACATCGGTGGTGGACTCTAGGGCTAAAATGAACAAATTTGTTATGGGGATATCCGATCTTGTGGTGAATGAATGTAGGTCGGCTATGCTCATCCCAAGCATGAACATTTCCCGTCTTATGGTTCATGCCGAGCGAATTAAGGAACAAAAGCTCAAGCAAGTGGTTAAAGAATTGAAGAGGTCAAGGACCGATGATTGAAATTCTTCCAAGGGTATATTTGAGGTTCAAGGTAAGCCAAGGTTCAAGAAAAAGTTTTCCAAACAAAGTTCCTCCAATGCTCTAAGGCCTTACAAAGATGGGGTGTCAAACCCTAAGCCCCAAGGAGGAAATAGTGGTGGTTCTTATGTGGAGAGGCCTACATGTGCCAAGTGTGGTAAGAAGCATGGTGCTAAAAATGTCTTGCCGGTTTGAGTGTGTGCTATGGATGTGGAAAGGGTGGCCATCAATTGAAAGATTGTCCAACCCGTACGGCCAAAGGGAGAGATGATATGCCAAATGCTCCTAGTCATTCTAACTCCAATGCTCCAAAGAAGAATCGCTTCTATGCCCTCCAATCCTGAGGTGATCAAGAGAGCTCTCTGGATATTGTGACCAGTATATTACAAGTTTTCTCTATTGATGTTTATGCTTTGTTAGACCCGGTGCCACTTTGTCGTTTGTTACACCTTTTGTGGCCATGAAATTTGAAATACTCCCCAATGTATTAGAAGAACCTTTTTTGGTTTCTACCCCGGTTGGTGACTCGGTAGTGGCAAAAAGAGTCTATAGGAAATGTCCTATTTCTTTGTCTCATAAAGTCACTTTGATCGATTTAGTAGAATTAGACATGCTTGATTTTGATGTAATTTTGGGAATGGATTGGTTGCATGCATGTTATGCTTCCATTGATTGTAGAACTCGGGTAGTTAAGTTTAATTTTTTGAATGAGTCCATGTTAGAGTGGAAGGGAGGAAATTCTATTCCTAGAGGCTGATTTGTGTCATATTTGAAAGCTAGAAAAATGATTGCAAAAGGGTGCATGTATCACATTGTTAGGGTTATGGATGTGGAATCCAAGGTCCCTTCATTAGAGTCAGTACCCGTAGTGAAGGAATTTCCAGAAGTCTTTCCTAATGACTTACCCAGAATTCCTCCCGAGCAGGAGATAGATTTCGGCATAGATCTCTTGCCAGATACAAAACTCATATCTATCCCTCCCTACCGGATGGCTCCGACTGAGCTAAAAGAGTTGAAAGAACAACTCAAGGATTTGCTAGATAAGGGGTTTATTCAACCAAGCATATCACCATGGGGTGCTCCAGTTTTGTTTGTGAAGAAGAAAGATGGGTCCCTTAGAATGCGTATCGACTATCGCCAATTGAACAAGGTCACTATAAATAATAAGTATCCACTTCCTAGAATTGATGATTTGTTTGATCAATTGCAAGGGGCTAACCACTTCTCCAAAATAAATCTTTGTTTGGGTTACCAACTTAGGGTGAGAGAGGTTGACATTCTTAAAACGGCTTTCTGAACTAGATATGATCACTATGAGTTCCTTGTGATGTCTTTTGGTCTAACAAATGCCCCGGCGACGTTCATGGATCTAATGAATAGAGTGTTTAAACAATTTCTTGATACTTTTGTGATTGTCTTTATTGACGATATTTTGGTATATTCAAGAAGTGAGGATGATCATATGAACCATTTGAGAATTGTGTTGCATGTCCTCAAAGATCACCAATTATATGCTAAGTTTAGTAAATGTGAGTTTTGGCTTAAGTCGATTGCTTTCCTTGGGCATATTGGGTCGGGCGTGAGTATTGAGGTAGATCCAAAGAAAATGGAGGCGGTCAAGGGTTGGCCTAGGCCTCTAACTCCTACCGATATTAAAAGATTTGTTGAGGATTTTTCCTCCATCACTTCTCCATTGACGACCTTAACTCAAAAGAAAGCAAAGTTTGTGTGGTCGGAGGCTTATGAGAAAAGCTTTCAAGAATTGAAGGATAGACTCACCTCCGCTCCAGTGTTGACCTTACCGGACGGTACCGATGGGTTCGTAGTATATTGTGACACTTCTCGAGTAGGTTTGGGTTGTGTCCTCATGCAACATGGTAAGGTGATAGCCTATGCAACAAGGCAATTCAAGGTCCATGAAAAGAATTATCCAACCCATGATCTTGAATTAGCGGCCATAGTATTTGCTTTAAAAATTTGGAGGCATTACCTTTGTGGGGTGATTGTAGATGTATTTACCGATCACAAGAGTCTCCAATATGTATTTAGCCAAAAATACTTGAACCTCCGACAATGAAGATGGTTAGATATTTTGAAAGACTATGATATGAGTGTCCTTTACCACCCCGGCAAAGCCAATGTGGTCGCGGATGCTTTAAGTCGAATGTCCATGGGTAGTGTGGCCCATGTTGAAGATGAGAAAAATGAGTTAGTCCATGATGTGCATTGGTTGTCCCGGTTAGGTGTCCAACTAGTTGACTCACCAAAGGGTGGTTTCATGGTTCGTCATAGTTCCAAATCTTCCTTAGTAGTTGATGTGAAGTCTAAGCAACAGCTTGATCCTATTTTGATGGAATTGAAAGAATCGGTACTCAACAAGTCCGTTGAGGTTTTCTCCCAAGAGGGAGATGGTGTACTTAGGTACCAAGGTAGGTTGTGTGTTTCGAATTGAGATGATTGAGAGGACAAATTTTAGAAGAGGCTCATGGTTCGCGATATTCAATTTATCCGGGAGCCACCAAGATGTACCGTGACTTACGGGAAGTCTAATGGTGGAATGGTATGAAGAAGGACATAATGGGCTTTGTGGCCAAATGTCCGAATTGTCAACAAGTCAAAGCCGAACACCAAAAACCAGGAGGTTTGTCGAAAGAGATAGATATTCCCACTTGGAAGTGGGAGGATGTCAATATGGACTTCGTTGTGGGTTTGCCTCGTACATGAAGGCAACATGATTCTATTTGGGTCATTGTTCATAGGATGACCAAATCAGCCCATTTTATTCCCGTCAAGGTTTCCTTTTCGGCGGAAGACTATGCTAAGTTATACCTCAAGGAAATAGTGAGGATGCATGGGGTTCTGTTGTCCATCATTTTGGATAGGGGTACTCAATTTACTTCTCACTTTTGGAAGGCGTTCCAAAATGGGCTTGGTACAAATGTGAAGCTTAGTACCGCTTTTCATCCTCAAACGGATGGTCAAGCGGAACACACCATTCAAAATCTAGAAGACATGTTGAGGGCATGTCTTATTGATTTTAAGGGTAATTGGGATGACCATCTACTGTTGATAGAGTTTGCCTACAACAATATTTACCACTCAACTATTTCTATGGCTCCATTTGAAGCACTATATGGGAGAAGGTGTAGGTCTCCGGTGCGTTAGTTATAATAGGTGAATTTTCCCTTATTGGTCCCGAGTTAGTTTGTGAAGCCATCAAAAAAGTTTGACTTATTAGAGATAGGCTAAAGATGGCTCAAAGTCGGCAAAAATCCTATGCCGATAATCGAAAGAGGGATCTAGAGTTTGAGGTAGGTGATTGGGTCTACTTGAATATCTCGCCTATGAAAGGGGTAATGAGGTTTGGTAGAAAGGGGAATCTTAGTCCCCGGTATGTGGGCCCTTATGAGATTTTGAAACGTGTTGGAAATGTTTCTTATGAATTGAACTTACTTAGCGAATTGGCTCCGGTTCACCCAGTGTTCCATGTCGCCATGCTCAAGAAGTGCATTGGTGACCTGGTATCCATTCTTCCTTTAGAAGGTCTAGGAGTTAATGAGAACCTTTCTTATGAAGAGGTCTCGGTTGAGATTTTGGACTGGCAAGTGAAGAGGTTGAGGAATAAAAAAGTAGATTCCGTTAAAGTTCTATAGAAGAATCACTTAGTTGAGAGTAATACTTGGGAGGCTGAGGCCGATATGAAGTCCTGTTATCCTCAACTTTTTCTTTCTTCTCCTAGTCAAAGTTGAGGTTAGTAGTTCCTCTTAGTTTCTTGTGTATTGGGAGTCATGTGTATTGTTGAGATTTTCATGATTTCCTTTATGTTGTGCATGTTCTTGAGAGAATTCATGTTTATGTATCTTGAGTTTTCATGATTTATATGTTCCTCATGGTTGGTTTTCACTTTACTATGATGATGGTGTATTTGACTTCATGAGATGTTGTATTGAACATGCTTAGGTATGTTTCGATGAAAAATGGCTCTTTTATGTTTATGTTGAGCTTATTTGAGTTGGAGAAGGTAGTTCCTCCTTATGTGATATGAAATGATGAGTTTTGTGCATGTCTGGTTGTGGATATAGTTCCTACTTCCTTGTGATGCATAGTTATGATTTGAGAATGGAGTAGATGTTTCCTCCTTTCCATTTTTGCATTACTCTTATGTTTATTGGTTGTTCGGCTGCTAGTCTCGAGTCGTTATTTCCCCTAGAGGTCTTTAGAGTGTCATTCGAGGACGAATGTTCCTAAAGGGGGGATATTATAACACTCCAAAATATGCTAGGTCAAACTAGAGCCTAAACGTGTGATTAAAAATAATGAAAATGACTCCCCGAACATTAGTAAAACATTTAGAGTTAAAATGTGGTTAAGGGGTCAAGAATATGAGGCAAGTGCCATGGCCAAGGGGCCAAGCCAAGGCCAAGAGGCCAAGGCTTCCCCTAGCCACTAGCTACTTCCCCATCCTTCACGAGAGGGACCACGAGTCGTGGTCCACACCACGGCTCGTGAAGGTGGGCATGGACTGGCCTTGACCATGAAAAGTTGGCAACAAAATTTCCTAACTACTGCCTCAAAAACCACGGGCAACACCACGGCCCGTGGTGGACCTCACGAACCGTGCAAGTGGTGGTGAAGGTCACTTGGCACCAAGGCTCTAAGGCCTTGCGAAGGCCTTGCCTTCACAAGACCAAGTCATGACAACGGCCATCACCACGGACTGTGGTCCTTACCATGGATCGTGGGAGGCTCCGTGGTCTTGCCTTGGCCACCAAAAGATAGCTACTGCCTCCACCACCACGGGCAGCACTGATATACCGTGAGTTTACGGTATTTCTAATACATTGCACTTACAAGTTGTGTGTGTCTAGGGCCTTTTTGTAGTGGTTTTTATGTGTTTTTATCATATTTTGTAGGAAAGATGTTCAGGCACGGAATTAAAGAGACAGTTGAAAGAAATGCAGAAAAAGGCTTCTACGGAGGTGATCTACAGACCGTAGGTCCATTGACGCTCCGTAGATGGTGGTCGTAGATCAGCAACCAAGGCACGAAAGGAAAATCAGGGAAATCTAATCAAGTGTGGAACCACGGTGCCCATTGACGGTCCGTAGATTGATCTACGGACCATGTTGTTGACCCGTAGATTGATACTGCGAGGGTTCCAGTACTTGATTTTTGAAGATTCTAAGTATGGAGCTACGGAGAGGGATTGATGGACCGTAGATCGATCTACGGTCCGTACTGTAGTTTCGTCGTTTGCTTCAGAGAAGCTGATTTTTGGAAGCTGAAATATTTTCTAAGTCTTGGCTGACGGAAGGGACTCACGGACCATAGATCCATTGACGGTCCGTGAGTCAGTCTCGTGGAATGAAGACGCGTGCCTGTGACAAACTTTCCTTATTTTGTTTCCCTTTTAATTTAGCACTTGTTTTCTATAAATATGGCAGGTAACCTCATTTTTGGGAGTTAGACATTATTATTATTATTCTAGTTCTTGACTTGGGAGATTAACTTAGAATTTTAGCAATTCTGAATTTTCCTAAGTTCGTTTTGCAGATTTTGGTGTTGCAATTCAATTTGAATTTCTGGGTTTGTTATTCGTCTTACGTAAGTTCATAATTCTTTCATCTAAAACAATGAATTGTGTTCATATGATTATGGGTAACTAAACTCCACAACTAGGGTTGTGGGAACCATGAGTGATTAACAAAGTATGAATAGTAACTAAGCAATTCTTGAATAGTGTTTTGCATGCATTGATAATTCTTTCGCTTAGAAGTCCTTTTAACGAGTGCATGCGTTAGAACTCGCCTCATTACTACTTGCCGGACCAAGGAGGTAATTAATGAGAAAATAATTCTCAACATAGATTTAGTGTGATACTATCTAATAGGCTAGTGTCGATTGGTGGGAAGTAATAACTAAGCCAAACATCGATTATGATATCTAATATGAGATAAAGGTAAGGATTAGTAAATTATACACACGTAGCCGGACCAAGGTGCGGGGTGAAATTCTCTAGATGCCGGACCAAGGATTTAGAGATACCTAACTTATCACTTTGCATGTAGTACACTAGGAAAAGATTGCTATTACTAGGATTACTG
>JAJOOS010033467.1:0-12778 GCA_029582725.1 Solanum chiquidenum | reverse complement strand
CCTGCAGAAAAAGGGATTGCCAATTGTGTCCAGATGCATGTTATGCAGTGACGCTAGAGAGACAAATAATCATCTGTTCCTCCATTGTAAAGTCACATCTCAGCTTTGGACTATGCTCCTCAGTTTAACAGAGACAAAATGGTCAATGCCAGAGCACACATCAGACTTGTTAAGTTGCTGGATTAGGAGAGGGGGAAGCAAGACACAGAAGAAGTGGTGGAGAATAATCCCACACTGTATCTGGTGGACTATCTGGAGGGAGAGGAATGGAAGAAACTTTGAAGATAGATTCAACAACATTCAGAAAATCAAAGAGAGCTGCATAGCAACTTTCTACTTTTGGTGTAAAGAACATTGTATAGAAAATGCTGAACAATTAGTAGATCTTTTAGGATTATTGTAATTAGTCTCTTGTTCTAGCTTGTTACTACCTTTTTGGAGGTCTCCAGCATTAAGGTATGCTGAGGAATACAACATTACCAGTTTCAAAAAAACAATTCCTGTGCTTTGCATGTTGTATTACAAGTGGAATGGATAAATGTTTGAACCAATGTTATGATTTATCAGTTATATCAATAAAGTTCGATTTATTCACCTACACAGAGGATGAAATTTTTTGTTCGTTGGTGCGTTCTAATTATAGGTCAATTTGGCACGAGAAACACTTAAAGGGCTGTTGGTCCATTGGTTAATCAAAAGAAGGCAGAAATTTGGATCTCAATCATCAATCAGTGGAGAAGTCCCATCTGGAATAGATGTATCTACAAGGGTTTTGACTACTTCAAGAGTGGAAATAGACGGTAATGCTGATAATGATTCTGCGGTGTTCCCCCCCTTTGAATTTTCACCAGCATCTCCTCCATCCATCATGACTGAGGGCTCTCAAAGTGGCCCTTGGAGGAAAAAGATCACTGACTTATATGGAACTGAAGACGAGAAGGACATGCCTTGGTGGGTTATAGACTGTGTGATGAACAATCGTCTGCCTCCCAGGGAAAATACCAAGTAAATCTTCGAAGCTGCATATTTGTTTTCTTGACAATCCTTGAATTGCATATTTGAATTATATAGTAGTTAAGTTTTAAATAAAGTCTTAGGCAGTTACAATCTCACTTTTTGAAGGAGCAATCTGTTGCTAATTTCGGTTTTTTCTTCCATTTTTTGCGCCAAATATGCTTAAAGCATAACTATTGATCTGTTCCTTCTGGCTGTGATAAATTACTTTTTGATATAACCCCTTTTTTTATAAAATGGTTTGCAGATGTAGCTTTTATTTGCATCCATGCGAAGGTTCTACTGTCCAGATCCTTACCCAAGGCAAACTGAGTGCACCTCGCATATTAAGAATTCACAAAGTAAGTATCTTTAGTTTGATAGCAATGCAAAATCAATTTATTGTCTTGATGATAATGGGTCCTTGTTGGCTAATAATTACTCTTTGTTTTATCGTCCATACTACTGGGAAACTTACACTTTTCCTTTTCCAGGACATCTCCTACTGGAACACCACATATAATTTGCGAAAACAACTCAAAATATAAATATCTTAAGGAAATCACTATAAAATATGCTCCTAGTTACCCAAACTGATTTTTCAATTTTTATTGGGTACTAGACCTGTACCATGGTTATCCTTCGAGATGTAGATTCCATGTTGCTCTAGTTTTATGTCAAGTAAAATCCTAATAGTCTCAGTAGTCTTTGGAGATTTTAGTTAATATTTGACGATGCATCAGATAGCGAAATGAAAAGCTGAAAAAGACTATGGATGCAAAGGCCATGATTCTGTCAGTTAACTGAGGATTGTATCTATGTGAATGAGTAGTTCTTATGATACCATAAGTTGCTAAAACTTAAAGTATGATGGGTTAATTATCCTGATACTATCAGAATGCCAAGTAATATCTAATCTTCAGGAACATGGTTAATATCTCCAATCTGGGGGAATGTCTTCAAATGGATATGTGAAGTGGTTTGGTATTTCTGCTTGGCTAGTTACGTATTCTGAAGTCACACAAATGTTTATGGCTTGTTTTAGAACACAAGTTTCAAAAATCTTTTCCTTCTTAAAATCCATACCCAGTCAAACATTGCCACATAAATTAGGATAGAGGGAGTGTCAATTATATCTCATGCCCAAGCTATATGAATCCTTCGCATCTATTCCGCTTTATTGAGACTTTTCTTTCCAGTACTTGATATCTTTTTTAAGACAACTAGGAGTCCTCTAAAACTAGAGGTACCCGAAATGGTACTCTTGTTCCTAGACTAATGTACAAGTATTTAAGTAGAAATAATAGACTCTTGGCAAACACCAGTGTAAGTGAAAATCAAATAAGCTTTAATTTCTGTTAGTTGATAATGCTTATATGGATTCTTTGCTTCAGTTATGTTCTTTTTTTAGCTAAGTTCACGTTTGTTCCAATCTCGATAGTTTAGATAGATTTTTTGTGACAATTTCTCTCCAAGTGATTATAAGTGTACCTCATCCTATTTTAGCACCTTCAGTTGTTGTAATCTTGCACCTATGGAGCTATGCATATGATAGCTATGAAGGAAAGATTAATCCATCCGAGGTTCTTTCAATTTTCCTGTATGAGATACCATCTATCTGATGTGATTATTTCTAATCTTGTCTATTCCCATAAGAACGGACATCCTTCTTGACTTCATAAATATGATATTTCTTGTGGATCTGTTGTGTCTTTTGAGGTCCTCCATTCACTCCTATATGATGTTGCTAATTTCCATTCTATTTTGTAGAATTTGTCTCCCCTTTTTAGGTATATTCCTATTGTTCTACACTAAACTATTTCAGCCACCTGATTTTAATGCTGTGTTACATCTTCCTCTATCATGTTACTCTCCTGCCAAATTAAGCCTATTGTATATGAGATGTTTACATTTAGACTCCACAATTCCATCCAATCTCACTTAACCTTCATTCTACTTGTGATAGCTAAATGCTGTGTCAATATTTTCGTTTGACTTTTACTATTCTAAAATATTTGTTCTCTATAGTGTTGCTGCATAACTATAACTTTAGATTGAGCGCCTTCTTAGTTTTTTTAAATTATGAAAGGTCATCTACAAATAGGATCCACTGAGAGCCTCAATTTATGCATTATTGGGTAGCTTGTCCATGACTTAGTTAAATAGCACGAGCTCAGGACTGATCCTTGGTGTAAACTCACGGTCTTAAGAAATTCTATATTCTTATACTGTTTCACACTTGTTACAGATCTGTCCTTTCGTACATATCCTTTATCGTTGTTAGAATATGAATAAAAGTAGGATTGTATATAGTGTCCTACGTGGAGAAGGATTGTAATGTAGTATCTAGAAATAGAACTCTCTGTAATAATGTAGAATATGCATCTTAATAATATTTCCGAGTCTATTTCTCACCTGGTATCAAAGCATTTGTGAGGTAATCCAGGAGAAAAATCTCAGTGCCGTGCTTCAAAAACTGGCCACTGCTAGGGCTGTTTTTGCATTGCTTGCTGTCCAATGGGTCTTCTGCAAAATACGAAATCACCACAGGGTAGAAAACACTACGGCGACAAAACCCCAAAAAACACATCATCGGAATAACCATCACGCACGAATAGGACCTTCGTCTCCGGTGACACGTCTGTTACATGCTCCAGTGACGTTAGATCATTTACGGCCAGAGTCGGAAGTTGATATTTCTTCCCTCTCGTCTCTCGAGATTTTTGATGGTGCTGTGATATTTTTCTGAAGATTCTGACTGCCAGAACCCTAATCTAGTGCACTCCAATCAGTTTTTTTTATGACAAGAGAAACTCGCAGCGTCTACCCTTTGGGTGCACAGAGTAAAACGCTCACTCCTATGCAATAGCTCGTAAACCACACAGGAGAGGTAAACCACACTATGCAAGCCTGGTGCGACGAGCTCGACCCAGAAGGCAAACCACTTGCTTTCGCTGGCTAGGGGTTTCAAATTTGAGACCTCCAACATGGAAGTCTAAGCCCAAACCACTGGGTCATCCCGAAGGGTCTGCTCCAATCAGTTTTTCAGCAACATGTGAGTTTTCCAGCGAACTTTTTTCACCTTCAAAATTGTAGGCCCTCTTTCAACAACTCAGGCATATCTTATAGTGTGTGGGGTTATTTTCCAACCATGTCTTTTGAGTGATATTTTTTGCTCCAAAACACGGGCTATTTCCAACTTCTACCAATAAACTTCAATAAACCTCTATACAAATATATCTGGACCCTAAAAACCTTGAACCTTCATATTTGACTTGACATCTTTTGTAATAGATCCAATTATATGATTGTAGCTAGTATCTCTATCTTGCACAGAATTGTAAAGGTGTCCTTGTAATTTGTGTCAAGCAATTGATTGAATATATCTTTCTGGTCTCATTATCTGATTCACTGTTTATGGGGAATCATCTTTAATGCATTTAACTTGGCGTAGGTTTTTATCTATCCTTTCTCGGTCACATTAGCTTATATATTTCTTTTCCCCTTTTCTGCCTCTAACCTTTGGTAGTCTCATCTAATCCTTTACCTCGGGATTTACTAATTGCCTTTTTATCTTTTCTCTTTTCTCTTTTGTACAATTTTAAGATGTCTGGCCATTTTTCGTTGTTTGTAACTTCATATGACACTTTTTTTTTTCCTTTAGTAGCTCTTTGCACCTTCTCATTATACCACCACGGTTCTATGGTTGAGATCCTATGCTTTTAGGCACAACTAAAAATTTCAGTTGCTACTTTGTCAGTACAACTTGTCCTTTCATAATATATCGAACTAGCTTCTAATTCCATGCTCCATCCTTTACCTTAAATGTTATCCCCTCTGTCCCATTTTATGTGACACCATTTGACTAGGCACAAAGTTGAAGAAAGAAACTAACCTTAGATATTTGTGTAGCTACAAATAATTTCATTAAGGGTATAGGGGAGTTTTAAAGTTTAGTAGTTTCTAATTATAGAAAGGTAACATTCTTTTTGGAAACTTAAAAAAAGGAAAGCGTGCCACATAAATTGGGACGGAAGGAGTATTTGATTTGTGCCTTCTAGTGTTGAGTGTCTACTGTCCACCACCAAATTCTTGTTGCATATAGTTTTTTTTCTCTTACTCTTCTTTCGCTTCACAACCAGGACGATCGGGTATGTTAAGATTGTGTAGGGCTTCTAACATGACCTTGCAGTCCACTGAATGACTCACATGAAGATGAGACTACAAGTGATCTGGTCCTGCTATAAGATGCAGCTGAACAATTAAATAGTGAACATTTGCACTTCTTTGTGTGCACTATGATAAAATAGGGCGCCAACCACTGATGATAATAATCATAACGTGAGGATAAAAGACGGTGCACCGGTTTGATCTTGATGAGGGATCTGGCATATTCACGAGGCCTTTTGGACTATGCAGTTACCTACTTTGGAACAACATTATTTGTATTGCTCCAATATTAACTGTCCTACAAATGAGCCCACTTCAATCTATTCCATTCTTTATATTGGACTCAGTAATAAATTTTTTGTTTTAAGACAGTGCTTCAGTTATTCATAAGAAACCTGAAATGCTCAAGAGTGGAAGTAAATTTGAGCTTTCTTCAGATTTGGGAACACTAAAACATCATGACTTAGTTCTTGAATGATGATAGGTGAGTAAAGATGCCAAAACCAGTGGCATAGCTAGGGTTAAACCAGAGGGGAAGGAGCTTAGTTATTGACAAGGTAAGGTATTTTAATAATAACACCAAAAAGGTATTACAGTGGTATAAACGAGAAGTTCAGATCATCTCAACACTTGTAACATCAAAAGCTTCCAAAAATCCAAAAGAGAAGTTGGATAGTCCAGCGTATTGCTCCTATACCATGTATAAACAAATTGAAGGCCTCTAGACTTTACAAAAGGTGGAGGTTGTGTCTTCCTTCAACACACCTATTATTTCATTCTAACTATATCGACATGATGCATAATAATTAATGGGATACTTTGCCAGATTTGCTTTTTCCTTTTCCCGATCCTCTGTCCTTGCCAGCCAAATTAGTAACTTCTCACATCTTGAGGCATCACCCATGTGACTCCAAAACTATTCAAGAAACGAAAAAAATTGCAATGAAGAAGATGGTTGTTGGTTCCCAGGGGAAGGAGCATAGTGTTAATAAGATAAGGAGTGTGATAAAAAACTTGAGGAGTTGGAATATTATTCGTATTTTTTTTGGTTCTGATTATTTTCGTCATTGTCTCTGTCTTCTATGTACCTGGATTTGTTGCACTTGAGTCGAGGGTCTTTCGGAAACAGCCTCTCTACCTCCACGAGGTAGTAGTAAGGTTTGCATACATTCTACCCTCTCCAGACTCCACTTGTTGGATTTCACTTGGTATTTTGTTGTAACTTTGTAAGTTTGATTTATTTCATGCACCACATAGATAAGTTGTCCAAGGGATCCTTTCTTTAATGTTATTATTTCATAAAAAAAAGGGAAAATACATAAAAAAAAAACCCTGAACTTGGCACGAAAACTTACTTTAGTACTTAAACTACACGGGTGTTTAAATACCTCCCTAAATATCTTTGAAGTGATTAAAACACCCCTAAGGGATGATGTGGCAGAGAGAGTGAGTGCACTCTCCTGAAAGTGCGTGAAAACAGAAAAAAAAAAGCTGAATTTTTAAAGCCCTACACACATGGCCTTTTTTTATTGGCCTATATATAACAAATTATTTAAATAGTTTTTTATATATATTAAATCTTTAAAATATGTAAATTTTCTTAATAAGAGATAAATGAAATTAGTGGGTCCCCTTTTTAATTTCTTTAATTTTTTTTTTCTTTTCATTTTGTTGTCTTCCGCAATACACATCTTTTTCCATTGAAACATCTCCTCCTCCATCTTCATCCCCACCTCTATCCACTATTTTCATTTTACTAGTCTTTTACTAATCCGTAAAATTTAATACCAATGTCATTTTATTGACGTCTATTTCACTCTGTATTATTGGTGTCGATTTGGCAAATGTAAACTTTCTTAAATTTTGAGTGACCCATTTTGATTTCTAGATCCATTCAAACATTTCTCATAAAATTTATATTTTTTTGGACTAACTTTCTTATGCAATCTTCATTTCTTATTTGAGTTATCAAGAAAATATTGACTTTCAAACAAATCCGTTCTCCAAGTGGGTAAATTCGTTGGGAGGGTTCAAAGAAGATAATGTGAATATTAGTGAATTTTCTTCTTTAAAGTGACTTAAAAAATTGTTGAATAGTGAAGAAGAAGAAAAGAAAGTATGGAAGGTTGGAATAATGGTGAACAACTAGGAAGAAGAAAGAGAGGGGTGGGGTATGCATTTATAAATTAATGATATAATTAATTTTCAAAAGTGTTTAAGAAAAAATAGTGAATATGTAAAAAAGAAATAAAAATTATGACATGGTGCGTACATGGTTATGATGTGGCGCTTACGTGGCTATGATGTGGCAGGTGAGAGTGGTGTTATAGTCTCAGGGTGGAAAAAAAATCACTTCAAAGATGTTAAGGGAGGTATTTAAACGCCCGTGTAGTTTAAGTACTAAAGTAAGTTTTCGTGCCAAGTTCAGGGGGATTTTTATGTATTTTCCCTAAAAAAAAATTTCTTTACCCAAATAAAGTCATTTTACAGACACTAGCTATATCTCCATTTATAGTTTTCAAATGGATAGCAAATCTAACATCTCGACTAGGTTCATACCATGAGGACATAAAATGATGTTAAAGAATGGATTATAATAGCATACAAGGATGTGGCCCAGTGGTCAATGAAGTGGTTTAGATTTACTCAACTGTTCTATTTTTGATTCAGAACAAAGAAACGATAAAATAGAAGTTTGTGCAAATCTTGGAGACCAAAGTTCAAATCCCAATATTGACAAAAACACAATGTGATTTCTTCACATCTGTTTAACCCTTGTTGGTCTGGACAGCACCATTATTGGAAAAATGAAAATAGAATAGATAATATTCAAGTAAGGTGCATTGCCAATTCAAAATTGTAAAAGTGACGGAAGATGACCACCCATTTTTGACATTATACCTCCAGCATATAAAATGCTCACACATTTGGAGAAAGAGAGATAGAGAGAGGTGCAATCCTTGAATCAAGGTAGTATTCATTGAACATTTGTGAGATACAGATACAACTTTCAAATTTTGGGCTCAAAAGGAAAGAAAGCGAGTTATGTCTGCTCAAGTTAAAAGAGCTCCAAAAAGTTTCATTGGTTCAGCTTTTCTTTGATACTATAATCACCCAGAAGCTCTTTCTGGTAATTAATTTACACTTACAGAGGATAAACAATGAATCTCTCAAAGTGGTATTGATTTTCTTCTCCAGGTTATCAATTATGTCGTAGAAAAGTTGGTTCCTGACAAGCCTTTGGACAGTGTAAACTCGGATTGGACATTTGCTCCTGGTATGCATGGAGCTACTGGAGTAGATGACTCATCCCGGACTGGGCATAAGCCTTGGCAAAAGCATAAGCCATCTATAGAGATCCTGTGCAATAACCAGGCAAATTCAGGTTTCTGTTTCTAGGTTTGAGATGCTTCACATATTAAGATTTTAATATCATGCACTGTTGTAGTTTTCTTCTTCATCTTTATACTCTAGATCGTAGCTTCTTAAATTTGAACTTTTAGCAATATATCCTGTTACACCTTTACGGATTCTCCAAAAAATAATAAAAATTATTGACTTTGCCACATCAATCATTGTATATGCTGCCTTCAAACACAATTGCCCAAGTGGGGATATGTTCCAGGTTCTGCCCACAGTGCTTTCTGGTTAAATGAAATTTTATTTCCTTACCAGGTTTTATCCCCTGAAATGAGCTTAGCAACTGTACGGGCCTATATATGGAAGAAACCTGAAGATCTTGTACTTAATTACCGTCTGTTGCCAAGCAAGTGACGGGACTGAAAGTTATAAGGTATGATTTTCGTTTGTTTTGAAATCTTCTGTATTTTGCATCTTTCCCTTTTGTTAACTATTTCATCCATTTTGAGCTAGTCCTTTTCTCTTAAGAAAATAAGAGACAGGAGAGAATATTGAGAGAGTGCACATATCCATTTATGCACACACTTTACAATATACATGATACCTCTATCCAATGTGAGACACTAACGCCTCATTTACTTATACTTAATGGAGGTCTGAATCCGAATGGTTTAGATGTTAGATCATTAAGTGAATTTGGTTACATTAAGATTTAAGCACTAATTTGGTCAGAATAGGTCTTAAGATCTTGAACAAGTCTTAATATCATTAAGAGGCATTTTTGTGTAGATAATATTTCACCACCACTCTTTCCACAATCATCAACCACCGCAACTAACCACCTCTTTCATCACAACTACCACCACCATTGTCAATCGCTATACCGTCGCTAACCACCAACTACCACCACTGCTGCCAACGACTATTGGTAGTCGCTACCACACCTCCATCAATAATTTTATCCATTGTCGCCGCCACCTCCACCACGGCGGTCAATTTCTTTTTTTCAAACCGGTAACGTTTTTGTGTATTAATAATAACCTACACGAAGGGTGTGCAGTCCCCCATATTACATCCAGATGAGCAAAAAAAATAAGCTCCTAGTCCTTAATCTTCTTATAAGGACACTGCGGTCAATTTCTACTACCAATTATTTCCGTCATCACAATTAGAATCGCCATCAACCACCACACATCCACACATTCTTCAGCCACCACCATCAACACTGTCGACTTCTTACATCAACCAACTTCAACATCACAACCACCACCACCACCACCATCACCCGTCACCATCACGCTGCCACTACAACACCAACCACCTCCACCATCACCACTATTACTAGCCACTAACACCAATCATTACCATCACCACTACTACAACCCCTCTCTATCATCACGAGCGAACATAAATATTTCATTATTAATCAAATAATGATTTTATTTTTTAAAAATTACATTTTTTCTAATATTTAATTAATTTTTTATTTGAATTGTATATTTATCATGTTACAAATATATAAATTATGCACATTGAGATGTTGAAAAACAAATAGTCTTTAATCATTTAGTGTGGGAGACATCTTATTCATTTAGATGTGCGAGACGTTTTGGTCTTAATGAAAACAAACAAGGCCTAATACTATATTACATCAAGTATAACTTGTTACAATTAACCATTTTCTACTATCTAATCCTCTAGTTGTACTTGTATGTACCAAGGTTGTTATACATAAATAATTCTTAAATTGGTGAGAGATTTGATAAATATATCAGCAAGCTAATCATTTGACTTTTTTCACTTCATGAGATTGTCATCTTAAATATATTTATCTCTATCAAAGTGACAATCAATTTTTATGTGTGTTTCTCTCATTTAACACTATATAAGATGCAATTTGAAGTGCAAGTTGATATCATTACTAGTTTTAAATGCATGTGGTTAATCATTTCAGTCTTTTGAATTCTTTGAGTGGTTGCTTAATCCATATGAGGTACGTCCAAAAGACCACCGAATAGACTATCATGTGGAGTAACTGTGAGACAGTTCAACTTTTCAATCAACCTCTTTACATTCAAATTTGTAAGAGTGTAAATGAGTCCAAGTGCACATTTATGTCTCTCCAGGAATGTCAAGAGCATACTAACATTGTGAGATAACAATATCTAAATGAGACTAGGCGACCTCAAGCCTGGAAAATACCACTCTGCCTAGGTCTAGAATTGTTGAGGAGAGATTATTCAACTTCAACCAAATATTGTCCAAACAGGCAATGATCAACTTTCAATCATTTCAAACTCTTAAATAACCATGCTAAACTTACCAAACCATGCTTGAGAATACTACTTCAGACCATATACAAATCAACCTAAACCAACATAAAAGACTACTAAACTTCCCTGAGTTAAAGAACATGGTGTTGCTTCATGTGTTTCATCATCAATATGCTTGCAAATAAATGTGTTCTTGCTATCAACTCGTGAAGAAGTCAATGGTGAACAACATCCATGGACAAAAAGAAGCTTTAAGGAAGCAATTTTTACCATGGGATAGAATGTATCACATGATCAAGTGAGAAGATCTTATTAATTTAGGCCTTCACAAGGAACATGCCTCGAGCTGATCTATTTGATCTCTACCCCAACTTTGACTGTATACTCATTGACCACCAAGAACATATTTTCCATAAGAGGCATAAAAACAACTGCCCAAGTATCAATAGAATGTAAAACAGACATTTGTCATCGTAGCTTGTTATTAGCCTAATTGGAAAGAGCTACTCCTGTAGATTCAAGAAAGTGAATAAGACAAGATTGACATGAAAGCATAATATGGTTATGAAAAACAATGATCACTCAAACAGGTATATTTATGATGAGGATTATGAGAAGAACAAATACCTTTATGAACGGTCACTAGAGGGCTATTTGGGGAGACAAATTCGGAACCTGCGAAGGATCTGTTGCAGGGTATGGATCATGACCCTGGTGTGAGATAACAGTGGCTGTAATAAGACAAAAGCGATGATGCTGTGGGAGGAAACGTAATGAGGTGCTTATAAGGACTACATTGCTGGTACAAATAAAACAACTAAGATGTCAAGATGGTTTGAAATACGTGCAGGATAAGACTGCGTTTTGTAAAATATGGCACTGACTGACCAAAGGTATCGACAAAAGATAAAGCGAGTAACAACAATATTCCTTTTAAACTTGAGAGTAATCATAAACTACACACTTAGATCATGAGGATCTAGTTTGTCTTTCCCAGGTATCAAGTTATAACAAAAGAAGTGTTTCTATAATACATGGACGAAGGGAGTATAGAGGTGAATATGGAGATAAAGCAAAGTTAGTCAAGCGGTGGCACAATGGGAGGAGATGTAGGAGAGGTACTCGTACTATTAATAGCTTTACTGGTGGTCAAGTAAAAAATAGAGATGTCAAGACGGTCAGACGAAGTTGCAAGATAAGATTGAGTTCTGAAAAGTGTCATTGGCCGACTAAAGGTATCAACAAAGATCAAGTGAGTGGTAACAATATCCCTTCTAAGCTCAAGAATAAATAGAAAACACACTTGAGAGCATGAGTGTCTAGTTTATCTTGACCAGATGTCACAGGTTATAGCAAAACAAATGATTTCAAAGACACGAGGAACAACTGAACTTATAGGTGAATGGGGAAATAAAACTGAACAGTGGAACTAGTCCTGCATAAAAGAAAGCATATGATTTATCCAATAATATGCTATGCAATGTTCCCAATCATTTTGATATACTTCTCATTACCTTTCAATAATATCTATCTATACTATCTTAAAAGGGAAAAGGCTCAAATATGCCATCGAACTTTTAGAAAAGGCTCATTTATGCCATCCGTTAAAAGTTTGGCTCATTTATGCCATTACCGTTTAAGAAAAGACTCATTCATGCCATTATTTTTTAACGGTGGTTTTGCAAAACCATTTTTTACACGTGTCCAATTATAATTCGGTCACGTCATTATTTTTTTAATAATAAAAAATTAAAATTCTGAACAAACATTTTAACGGTGGTTTTGCAAAACCATTTTTTACACGTGATCAATTATTATAAATTAAAATTCTGAAATTTGATTTTTATTATAAAAATAATGACGTGGCCGAATTATAATTGGCCACGTGTAAAAAATGGTTTTGCAAAACCACCGTTAAAAAATAATGGCATGAATGAGCCTTTTCTTAAACGGTAATGGCATAGATGAGCCAAACTTTTAAC
>JAJOOS010033466.1:0-13418 GCA_029582725.1 Solanum chiquidenum | reverse complement strand
CTCAATTGTACTCTAAACTAGACTATGTTATGAATATGGTATGACTATGTGAAAGGACATTCTCACATAATGTAGGTTCTATGATGAAAGGTCATTCTCATCTTAGAAACCTTTGAGCTATATGATATGAGGGATTAAGTTCCTAATCCTAGGGATGGGATACTTTTTCATGATTGTGTATTTATGTAACTAACGATAGTCAATGCACATCCGGAGAGAACCATCTTTCTTACACACAAACAATACTAGAACACCCCATGGAGATGTTGGGTCGAATGAAGCCTTTATCTAGAAAGTCTTTCAATATTTATTTCAATTCATTTAGCTCAACTCGAGCCATTATGTAAGGAGGAATCAACATGGGCTGGGTATCTGTAAAGAGATCTATTCTGAAGTCTATTTTCCTCTCAGGAGGAACTCTGGGAAGATCTTTTCGAAACACTACTCAGAATTTATTTACTACTGGGACTGACTTAAGATTTGGGGTTTCAGAGTTTGAATTGTTAACCTGAATGAGATGATAGATATACCCTATGTAGATTATCTTCATGTCCTTAAGGTAAGAGATAAATCGACCTATAGGCATTAGGCTACTACCCTTCCACTCTAAGAATTGCTCATTTAGAAACTAAAACCGAACGATTCTAGTTCTACAATGGACTAAGGCATAAAAGGAAATGTAACAAATCTATGCCTAGAATGATATCAAAATCTACCATTTGTAGCTCTACAAAGATTGCCGAGGTGACTTTCTGAGCGAGTGTAACAGGGCAATTTATGTATACCCATCTAGCTATAACTAGCTCACCAATTGTAGTAGATACTGAGAAGGTTTTGAGAGAGTTTCTGGACTGACGCCGAAGTTTACTGCTATATAGGGAGTTACAAACGAAAATGTATCCCCTAGATCTAACAATGCACAAAAATCTAAATGAAAGACTTTTGACATACCAGTTACCACATCGGGAGAATCTTATTGGTCCTAATGAGCCTGAAGAACATGCAACCTGTTTTGGCACCGACCATCACCTATACCAAACGAGACACCCTGATGAGTTGGGCGATCTGCTGGCACTGCTAAAGTAGTAGACTGAGTCTTGTTACCTCCTTGTCCTTATCTGGTAGAGGGGCAATCTTTCAACCTATGACCAGACTAACCACACCAGAAGCACATCTCTCTTCCTGCAAGATACTCTCCCGGATGATTCTTAGTAAACTTTGTACAACTTGGAAAAGTCTGGTTTCTTGAAGAACTCCCCTATGACTTAGAGACTGATGCCCTATTTTTCTAATCCTATCGAAACCTGGGGGACGGAGTGCTAAATGATGAAGGTCCTGGGGCTATAGAGCTCTGCTGAAAGTGTGAGAGATTTCCACCGCCAAATCTTTGTTGGGAGTATTCATAATTCCCTCTTCTAGTGTTCTTGTTGTACTTTGCCATTTCCCTAAGCTTATCTTCCTCAATCTGTTGAGCATGAATCATTTGCCTGGAGATATCCATGTCTCCTAATAGCATAACATTCCTGCACTCGGTATTTACTAAATCAGATACTCCAAACAAGAACTTCCTCATTTGTGCCCTCGAATCAACAACTATATGTGGAGCATACCTAGAAGCTGAGTGAACTTCAGTCCATATTCTTGGACTGACATTAAGCATTGCTTCGAGTTCATAAACTTTTAAGCCTTAACCTCCCTTAACTCTCTCGGGAAGAACCTGTCCAGAAAAGCTCTAGTAAAAACAATCCCATGTCAAATGAGCTGCATTCTCATCCCTGTATTCCTTCTACCGTGTAAACCAAATATGAGCTAAATCCTTGAGTTGATAGGATGCTAACTCAGCACTCTCAGTACCAGTCATTTGCATTACTCCAAGAATCTTCATAACCTCATCAATGATGTTTTATGGGTCCTAAGCAACCTAAGATCCTAGAAACTTTGGCGGATTAAACTGAACAAAGTCTCGAACTCTAGTTGTAGCTGATCCACCATTCGTGTTTGCAGGAATTGGGGCCTGCTGATTGTTCTGATTGGATACACTCTAAACCAAGAGCTGGATCACACCTAGGTGTCTTCCAGTAGTCTTCTCATCTTATAAGAAGTGAGGTCCGCCCCCGGTATGTGCAATGTCCTTCTTTAATATTCTAATTTGAGAAAACTAAAATACTGACCCATTCAGTTACTTTCACGGCCGCCCTCACTAAACAAACTTGGTCTGAACTATGATTCAGATCAAGTCTTACCTAATAGGATTTTCTTTTCGTGCCATAGGTGCTTAGACTTTACTTTCCCCCCCTTTTTCTTCCCCATAGTCAACTAATATAACCACTAGACTTCAAGCCCATTCCAAAGATAGGACTTTGACCGCTCCTAGTTCTTGGACCGAATGGAAAAGATGCAAAGCTAAGCGAGAGGTGGAAGGCTTATACAATTCTGAAATTCTGAAATTCTGAATTCATAGTCTCATGGTTTGGGACTGGAGGAACTGTGTTAATATTGTGTGCATTAGCATTCCGTGCATTAGCTTTACGAAGAGGAATGATCTTAAAGACATAGCGATAGATTAGAAGGGATAAGTTGAATCTTACCTCACGCACGATATGAATAGCAAAGAAAGTAGAGTTTTTTTCTTAAAACACTTTGTAGCCTCCCCCTCATAGGTGTGGCGCGCTTCACACTCATGAAAGGAACTCTACTTAGTGAATCTTTCACACACCTAAGGACTCTTGGACCTAATGCTCTGATACCAAGTTTGACATACCCTGAGGCTACCCACAAGACGTTACACGGGACCTAGGATCACGAGTGACCCTAAGCTAACCTTGAGTATGGCATATATTAAGCATACTAGAAATAACTAAGTAAAACATGTACTATGTGGAAGCTAAAACATTGGATATCTGAAATGGGGAAAAACCCAACTACTCTGAATATGTAAAAATATGATAAGAGTTTAGTAATGACTGAAACAACACTTAACAACTCGAGCTTAATATACTTCTATAGCTGAAAAGCCTCTAACTAAATTAAGTTGATGAGACATACCCCAACTAACTCTAACAAAACTAAAACTGAAAATAAAGACTAAAATAGAAAGCATGTATGTTGTACTCGAAGTATGAGGACTCACCATTGAAGTTGTATAAGTCGAATCAAGAATCGATCTAAGCGTAATTTGGATGTTGAGTGCTTGAACCTACATCATGAAACGATGTACCGTAAAATATGCGTCAGCACTTGGAATACTGAGCATGCTAGATATAGATATGCTTAGTTGAACATAGTATACAAGTTCAACAATGCATAATTAATATAATCTGAATAAGCATATAGATATGTACTGAAGTATAACTGAAAAGAACTATATGAATGCAATGACCAAGTACTAATCATGAAGGTAACATGTTGAACTATATTGATGTTTGTGTAATCAAGTCACAACTTCCAATTCGAGTGTCTACGATCGTGCAGTAGTATAATAACCCAATCAAGGTTTGGGATCGAGTCCCAAGGGAGCGGTTCTGAGAATTAATGGTCAAGTATGAATTCGCTTTAGTCAACCATAGCTAAAAAACATTAACGAATAAAAACATTATAAATTAAAGGGTTTTGACACAAGTGTCAATTATCAAATGGGGGGTTTTGTAGAAGGTAACAACTAAAAATAGTGCAAATACAAGAATATGAATTAGGAGACGGGGATTCTTGGGATCTGATAGTAATATGGAATAAACTAGACAATTGGGTAAATTCTATTTAGAAAATAGTTGAATATTTTTAACTAGGCTAGACTATAGTGGGGTAAATTCTTTCTCGAGCAACTTATCCCGAATCAACTCAGTTTCTCTCGAACATCGAGTTGGCGCTTTAAGCACAACCTCCGCCTTAGCCCATATACTCTCTCGAGCTGAATGTGTGTGAGAGGGACTAGGGTCACTCTCTCAAGTTGAACCTCATGTCAACCCAATACCACCGGCCATCGATTTAGTAGTCTTGGTTTTCGAACCTCTCTCTCTAACAAGCCAAAAATGCAAAGATGAAGTCGTATTTTCAACTACAACTTCACTAAGTTTAGACACAACTACTAAACAAAATCACAAATAAACAACAAATAGACTAACAATAAGCAATACCTAATAGTAAATTTAACCCATATTCACATAATCACACCCCAAGAATTGGGGTTTTGGCTAGACATGCTAAAGAGATAGAAATCGATACCAAAAGGTATTATCATCCAATTGGTATGGAGAATTAAGTCTTTAAACAAGTCAAGGTTGAAGAATCTTAAAGACCCACACCCAATTTCTTGGAGTTGAAACCCTTCAAGAACAATGTCTCCCAAAACTTATAGTTAAAACTTGGAAAATGTAAAAAATGTCTAATAGCCGTCTAAAATTGCTTACAAGAATAAAAACTTAACTAGTATTTATAGATTTCAGAAAATGCTCTGCACAGGATCATTCGATGAAGTTTGTTGGGATCGCCGATGCACTCGGCGATCCGCCCTTTGTCCTGCTTCATCGCCCTTCAATTTTTGCCTTCAGCCTCCTCGCGTCCTGGATCATTGGGCGGTATAGTACTGCTTCATGGATCTGCTCGGCGACACGGAGACTACTCCATTTCACCACCGATTTGATCCTTTCCTTCATAGCTCAGCACACTGGAACAAAAGGCCAGACTAAGATCTTTTGGCGATTCGCCGAATGGGTTCAGCGATGCGCAGATCTTCATTTCTTCGTTCTTTCAGCTACCTTTGTTCCTGTTTGCTAAGTAGTGTCCATGCTTTGCCTCAAAATCCAATTACCTAAACTTAAGTGTTTTCATCAGATATTGAGACAAAATATGTGTTTGAGGACACTAATTCTATCAAAATATATCCCTAAATGAGTCCAAATTGTGGACTCATAAACACCCCCAACTTAAACTTTTACTTGTCCTCAAGCAAACTCAAGTTCAGCTGTTCAAAAAGGGTGTCTCTAACAGTGCTACACAGGACTCAATCATGAATGCACACAACAAGACTCAATTTACTTATGCATAGATCAATTGTGCACTCAAAGATTCAAGTTGTCACTCACCAATACCAAAGAATCTCATGCTCACAATACTTGCTTCAAATGCAAGTTCAAGCTCAACTAAAGTGTTCAAATGACATTACACAAGGAATGATTCCATATTCACACACAATGGTTTGCAATTTAAAGCTTCGGAATCAAATGCAACACTCACACTCACAAAGATGAATACAATGCATGATTTCACCCATAGATTTTCCCGTATTTTCCAATCAACACTTGCTTCAGCTCACTCAAGATCACAAAGTTCTTTTTAAGGCTTGTAACGGGGCTGAGTGTAAAGGTATGGTCATTTAGGTTCAACGGCTATAGTCCTCATGAAATGTGGTGTGAACAACACTTTCTTTACTTTTCTTCTTCATTCTCTTCTGTGCACACAAGTAGTCCCATTATTCATTTCCCATGGATAGTTGGGAACCCTAATTTCTTTGTATTTTCACAACTTTATTCCACATATTTTTCATTCTTTTTCCTTTTATTTTCTTTTCTCCTATCCTTTTTTTTTTATATATGTTCCATTTTTCTAAAAATCATGGGTGGAAGGGACTGCATTGCAATTCTTGACTTGCCTTCCCATTTCACCACACCCCTAACTTAGGCTTTTGGCCTAAGTTGGCTATTCAAACTAACCACAACTTCATAAGGATTATGGGTAATGGATTAAAAGGAGGTCATATTTTCATCAAGTTTCTTCCAAAGAAGAGTAAGGCTACCAAAAGAGGTTCACACACTCACGAGGTAGGCCACAAAAGAGGTATATGTCGAATTATTTCACAATCTTTAAAGTTGCCTAAGATCATTTCAAGAGTTCATATCACTTCAGTCAATTGGACCAACAGGGAAAATTCTAGGATTCATCATGCACAATTCACGGTAAGCTCATCACACTAGGCATTAACACTACAGTCAAATAAGACTCCACACTTTTGCTAGTGTGCAACGGTCATCACAAGAGACTCGATTCGATAACAGGCAAGTCACAATGAGATGCAAAGAGTTCACATATTGTCGATGCAACTTCATTTGGCCTCGTTGTAACCGTACATTCATGTTCGTTCAATTAAGAGCACTATTCAAGTCATCAGTATTGATTAGAACCGATCCTCAAATTTTGCAAAAGAATAGCCACATTCAATACACAACAGGTGGCAATTTTGTTTGGAAGTGTCAAAAATCATTTACAATTAAAAGCAAGGAGCCACAAGCTCAAACCTTCCACAAAAAGCTGTGTAAAACACGAATTTAGCTCAAAGCCCAATATTAAACAAAACTAATATGCACAAAGGTGGGCCTCACCCACCACAAACAAAAATCATTTGTCCTCAAATGCGAATGAAAATATTCGAAAGTAAAATAAAGTAAGATAGAGAGGGAGGTAAAAAGGTGATCCTATCTATGCAGTCGCTCCACTTGTCTGGGCATCAGTGCTCGGTGCATAAGTCTGGACTCAGGCCTCTGTACCCAGTTTACCTCAGAAGGACCAGCAGTACCAGATACACTAGAAACCAGCAGTACTAAATACACTAGGAACCAGCAGCATCTGCCATGGCCTCATCTATTTCAGTAAGGCCCTCATATCCTTGCCTTTATCTCCAGGTGGAGATTCTTGTCGGCCCTTTTTTTGAGGATTTAATCCTCCTTTATTTATAGTGATACCCTGTACACTTTTTCGAGGTGGCATGACAATATAGGTCTTTACTATATCTTCAAGATACTCAGACTTCTCCATACTAGATTCAACAATATGCAAGCACAACCCCACAAGTTTTAACCAATTTTAAGGAACAAAAATATGGGATTTTAACAATATAAACACTACGGGCAAGATTTTAGAATTAAAATAGGTATTCAAGCAACTTAATCCTATCAGAGAGGCCCAGCACACATCAACAAGATAGAATCATTTGCATAAGAGTTCAAATTCTTTAAAATACATGCGGGGTTCGAGAAACCAACCTTAGATGCCGAATAATATTTACTGAAATTCTAGAAGGCAAAGTAATCCCAATCCGAGCGCAAATCAACGACTACAATACTACTAGAAATGGAAAAATATAGAAACTAAAGTGCGGGTGTCAGCTTGAGAAGTTCAAAAGTGAGGGAAAGGGAAGAATTTGAGAGTTTAAACCTTTGGCCTTTTAAAAAAACTGTCCAGTTCTAGCCCATTCGGCAACATTAGTCATGCTCGCCGACCCACTCAGTGACACGCCGACTAGGGACTTACCTTTACCGAGTTTTATAGGACCTCCAGTTAAATTGGGGATCTGAACGGTAAACTAGATAGAGATCGCCGACTAGGTCAGTGATTCACCACTAATTTTCTGGGCTAGCCGAGTTTTATAGACTCTACTTTAAAATTGTCTTGAGTCCAACGGCGGTCTGGGTCGGGGTCGCTGACCTCTTCGGCGATTCACCAACTGGACCTCTAGTTCGCCAATCTGCATTTTTCAAACATTGTCCACACTTTAACCTGCATGATCAACACACCATTATTTCTAAAATAAACATAAAGTGATAAAACCTTGGGTTGCCTCCCAATAAGTACCTTATTTAACGTCGTGGAACGACGCAACTCCTCACTCAAGTTCCATTAGTGAGGTTTGCCTCATTTTCATTAGGCCACCCCTATTTTGGCTATGGGTAGAGAAAAGATAGCACTTGGTCTATTTGGGACCTTTGTCATCATTCAGACTCATTCTTCTTGTTTCAACACACAAACAAGAAAAACAAAACTAAAAATTAAGTAAGTATCACTATAACTAACAAGAACAAAATTCAACTTAACTAAAAATTCTCAAGTAACACTACTCCCCGGCAGCGGCGCCATTTTGATAATTGCTTAATTAAGACACAACTTCTAATTCGTGTGTCTACGATCATGCAATAGTACAATTACCCAACCAAGGGTTATGGTCAAGTTCCAAGGGAGCGCTTCTAAGAATTAATGGTCAAGTACGAATTCGCTTTAGTCAACCATAGCTAAAAAACATTAACGAATAAAAAAATTACAAATTAAAGGGTTTTGACACAAGTGTCAATTATCAAATAGGGTTTTTTGTAGCAAGTAACAACTAAAAACAGCGCAAATAAGATAATACAAATTAGGAGACGAGGATTCTTGGGATATGATAGGAATATGGAATAAATTAGACAATTGGGTAAATGCTATTGATAGAAAATAGTTGAATATTTGTAACTAGGCTAGACTATAGTGGGGTAAATTCTTTCTCGAGCAACCTATCCCGAATCAACTCAGTTTCTCTCGAACATCGAGTTGGCGCTTTAAGCACAACCTCCGCCTTAGCCCATATACTCTCTCGAGCTGAATGTGTGTGAGAGGGACTAGGGTCACTCTCTCAAGTTGAACCTCATGTCAACCCAATACCACCGGCCATCAATTTAGTAGTCTTGGTTTTCGAACCTCTCTCTCTAACAAGCCAAAAATGCAAAGATGAAGTCGTATTTGCAACTACAACTTCACTAAGTTTATACACAACTACTAAACAAAATCACAAATAAACAACAAATAGACTAACAATAAGCAATACCCAATGGTAAATTTAACCCATATTCACATAATCACACCCTAAGAATTGGTGTTTTAGCTAGACATGCTAAAGAGATAGAAATTGATACCAAAATGTGTTACCATCCAATGGGTATGGAGAATTAAGTGTTTAAACAAGTCAAGGTTGAGGAATCTTGAAGACCCACACCCAATTTCTTGGAGTTGGAACCCTTCAAGAACAATGTCTCCCAAAACTTAGAGCTAAAAGCTGGAAAATGTAAATAATGTCTAATATCCATCTAAAATTGCTTACAAGATTAAAAATTGTACTAGTATTTATATATTTCAGAGAATGCTCTGCGAAGGATCATTCGACGAAGTTAGTCAGGATCGCCGATGCACTCAGCAATCCGCCCTTTAGCCTGCTTTATCACCTTTCAGCTTTTGCCTTTAACCTTCTCGCGTCCTAGATCATTGAGCAGTATAGTAGTACTTTGCGAATCTGCTCGGTGACACACTGACTTCTCCTTTTCACCATCGATTTGATCCTTTCCTTCAGGGCTCGGCACACTGGAACAAAAGGTGAGACTAAGATCTTTTGGCAATTTGCCGAATGGATTTGGCGATCCGCAGATCTTCATTTCTTCGTTCTTTCAGCTGCCTTTGTTCCTTTTTACTAAGTAGTGTCCATGCTTTGCCTCAAAATCCAATTACGTGAAACTTAAGTATTTTCATCAGTTATGGAGACAAAATATGCATTTGAGCACACTAATTCTATCAAAATATAGCCCTAAATGAGTCCAAATCGTGGACTCATCATGTATACTCATGTAAATGCTGAAAACATGGTCACTACACTAAAAGTCTAACTTTAAGAGCTACTATTAACTGTCATAAACAACGAGAGCTAAACGTGGAGTCCGATGTATATGCCCCATCGAGTGGACCCAATGTACCTTGCCAGGGGTATAGATTCTTGACTATGGCATGGTCACTTAAATTGATGCCCAACTGAGGGGACTTATAAACCTACATGGGCACGTAATTCTAGGACATTGAGTATATGTTGAACCCTAGTCCATCTCGGTTCTAAGTCTACTCCCATCTAAATATTAATGAAGCTAAAATGCACTAAATATGAAGAGGAACTTTCGCATATAGCCACTAAAAAATAACCTAATTATACTCTATAGCTATAGTTTGCTAATTACGATTCGTAGCTACATATTATATGGAGGAGAGTGGTAAGAGAGACTAGGAGAGGGAGGAGGGAGATGAGCGAGAGAGGGCAGAGAGTGGGAGAGAGGTGAATTGTATACATATATATGTTAGATAATTTTATAATATACATATGTATATGTATATTTTGGTGAGAGAGATTGGGAGAGGGAGGAGAGAGGTGAGCAAGAGAGGATAATAATTTGTATAATTCACATCTTGTTTGTATAATTCACATGTACGTTTGAATAATTTGTGTGTTTTTGTATAATTGAGTAATATAAAGTCTGGAATTATACAAATATAATAATACTCAAAATAACGAATTGATACAATCATAAACATAAGAATTTTAAACAATTATACAAAATATATTACACAAATTACATGATATAAATTATATTATACAAAATCCAAAAACTACACGTTTATATAAACTTTCAAAAGTCATATTAAAAAATGTTGAATGTATATGATGACAAAATTTAAAACCAAAGGAAATCATCATCATATACAAGTACAAACCATCGTATGCAAATTCAAGGCAAACAAAGAATTGTTAGTTGTGAATTATATAAATGTGGCGAATTATACATATACAAATCTGGCTAATTATACAAACTCGAAGTCAGCCCACATAATTAAAGGTTAGTGTTAGTTGCGAGTGGTAATTATATCAAACTATAGCTAGGATGAGCAATCAAGTAGTATAAGTTTGCTTAACCGTGTAATTTTCCCAAATATGAATAGCTCAAAAACATAAATGCTAAGTTAGAATGCATCATTTATATACTAAGAATGTGGCATTCTAAATCTTAAGAATGGATTTCTTTCTAAATGGCATTGCAAGTATAATTCATGAACTAAGATAAATTTTCACAAGATAACGTTTTGAGTACTATGTATGTTATTATTCAAATTTATCATGAAACAAGTTATTTAGATCAAAGGAACCATAATCCCAATCAATCATGAAAATCTACAAACCTTAGTTTTTAACAGTTTATGAGAATCTCAAGAACTAATTGAATTATAGGGACCTATTGGGTAAAAGAAACACACTAGTAAAATCCCACATACCTAGTGATGAAATCTACGGAGAAATCCTTTGGATTTCGGGGCAGAACTTTGAAGAACACTTATTCTAGTTCTTGAAAGAAACGGGCACCTCTTTCTCTTCTTTTTATTCCAACTTAGATGTTTTTTGTAGAATGAGAGTTGTGGGTATGTCAGACTAGATTATTACATTCAGACTGAGTAAAATCACGTAGTTTAGGCATCAAACTATGTATTTTAAGTGCCCCAGCGCATAGGGAAAGGACAAAATGACCCTAACGGGCAATCGTTTGAACCACTGCCCATCAACTATGTTGTGATTGGTGGCCAACCCGATACAGATTCACTAAACTGACCATAAATTTTTACTCAGCTCTTGGATTTCAGCAAACTCGGTTGTGTTGGAATGAGGATTCAATTATATTTAATCTGATAGGTCATGGGCGACCTAATTCATTTTCTACTAAAAGATATGACCGTTTGAAGTTGACCCAGAAGTCATTTTCCCTTAAATAATTGTTGACCCCTACCTACAACAATACTTGTGGTCCATAGGTCCAACCACGGACTGTAGTGGTCAGATGTGGGTGGAATCAGAGATCCTAAGTCTAGAACCCAATGACGGGACCCCCCTATGGTCCGTGGTCTGACAAACAGTCCATTGGTGGCTTTCGTTGGTTCTAACACTAGATACTAGAAAGCTACCATTTTTCATCTTCTCGAATCAGAAGTGTCACAAATACTGAAGATACCAACTTGGCTTAACTACGCCACCTGTCAGTCATGAGAGACTGACTATTCAAAGATATTTTCCAATGTAGAATCCAAACACATATCATAGATCACTTCAAGGATTTTAGCATCTTTAAGTTGAGTTTATTTTGATACACCAATTCTACTAATCTCTATGAACTTTCTCATCTTCTTTGCCAACTCATTGTCCTTAACTAGTTCCCAAGTACATGCAAATACAATTATAATTAGTGAGAAATTTAACTTAGTAGACTTCTAAAAGTTCATATAGAAAGGGGAGCGTAGAAACAATCATAATATTGTCTCCATGTAACGTATAGGTTTGAGGTGTAGAATTAGTCACCCGTACTTGTGTTAGATAAGTCGCTAAAAATAGTAGATGATGTGCTTGATAAATAATTTTTCATAAATATTTTTTCAATTAAATTTGCAATATGTTTTAATTTTGTGATTGTGACCTCACATGTGATTAATGTTTGAAAAATTTACCCAATTCTGGAACCAGCATGGCTAGGGCATTTTGAAATAGTGAAGAGCATAACATTATGGTTGGCAGGTGAAGTAATAGCAGTATGTTGTGGCCAATAATAAGCTAACTACTAGATTAATTGATCTTCACTAACTAGAGGCTCTCTAATAATCCCATCAATATTATTTGGAGATGTAATGAACTAAATATAAGGTTCATTTTTCTTAACAAATTTTGCATCTCCTGCCCATTTGTGTAGTCATGACCTCACAAAATCAGTTACATCAGGATATGCCTGCAAAAAGACAAAAAAATATTAAGAATTAATCAAAAAATGTCACTTTTAAATTTGACTAATTAAGTCAGATGATGTATGCCAGGAACTATAGTTCATGTTGTATCTAAGAGTTTGGCCTAGTGATCAGTGAGGTGGATTGATGAGTCCACAAATTGGACTCATTTAGGGATATATTTTAATAGAAATAGTGTCCTCAAATGCTTATTTTATCTCAATATCTGATGAAAATCCTTAATTTTTAGGTATTTGAAGTTTTAAGGAAAGCATGGACACTACGTCACAAAAAGGAACGAAAAGGCTGAAAAGAACGAAGAAATGAAGGCCTGAGGATCACCGAGTCCACTTGGCGAGTTGCCGAAGGGTCTTACTTCGCCTTTTGTTCGAGTGTGCTGAGCCCTGAAGGAAAGGATCAAGTCGGCGGAAAAAGGAGCAGTCAGCGTATCGCCGAGAAGTTTCGTGAAGCAGTACCATGTCACCCAATGACCCAGAGCACGATGATGCTGAAGGCTGGTGCAACACGAAGATGAACTACCCCAAAAGGTGAATCGTCGATTTGATCGGCAATTTCGATTAACGATGCCGAATGATCCATTGTTGCAGAAATCTGTGAAAACTATAAATACTAGTTAGAGTTGTAGTTTTAGGAGTCGAACAATTATTATAATTTTCATATAGTAGTACTTTTGATATTTTTGCTCTAACTATGACAGGGTTTTGAAGAACTTGAAGATTCAAAGGGTTTCATCCCGAAGAATTTGGGCTTGGGTCTTTTGGATTATTCATTCTTGAATTGTTTTGAGACTTAAATCTTCATACTCATTTAAATGCAAACTCATTTTGGTATAAGTTTCTATCTTTTTAGCATGTCTAGCTAAAACCCCAATTCTTGGGGTGTGATTTTATGAATATGGGTTATATTATCTGTTGGGTCTTGCTTGTTGGTGGTTTATTTGTTGTTTTGATGTGATTTCATTTAGTAGTTGTGGTGGAACTTAATGAAATTATAGTTGCAAATACGATTTCACCTTTGTGTTTTCG
>JAJOOS010033465.1:0-14813 GCA_029582725.1 Solanum chiquidenum | reverse complement strand
ATACTATAAATAAAAAATATTTACCATTTATAGCAATAACATTTTTTTTTCACTTGATCACTTTTAATACATGTATAATACATTTTTAATTCATATTACAAAAAACAATTTATTATTCACATATAATACAAGTTTTATTGATGGATAATACATTTATCACACATTTTAATACAATTATAATACAATGTGTCAACTTTTTACCAAATAAGCATAATATATTTTTAAAAATAATTATAATACATATATATTGCATACTTAATTCACTTTTAATATATATTGCAGATTTAACATAGAATTGCTATAAATGGTAATAAATAAAAAGTATCGCTAAAATAAGTAATTATTTATTAGAAGGCACTCATCCAAGTAATTTTTCCTTATTTAAATTATATTAGCTTGCCCCACACGATTAAATCTCTATGGGCTTTTTTATATGAACAAGCATTTTGTATAAAAAGAAGAAACTTCTAAATTTATTTCACGCAAATGCTTTTCAAAAAAAAATCTTTTTGGCAAAACTACTTTTTTCCCCAGCAAAACACTTTTACTATTTCCTAAATCACTTATTTTCCTCTCAAAATCTTGGTCAAACGCCTCATTCTATTTAAAAACTAGTTTTCTGACACATGCATCATACGTTATTGCCAATTTCAAAAATGTATGTTATAGTAAATAATATTGCTTATTTAAGCGGAGATTTGAATAATAAGTTTAGCAAAATATAATATTGCATATTCTTTTGTGAATGTTCAATGTGGATCGTCATATATATATCTCTTATTCACGCAAACCTATGAAGATGGTCAATGAAAAATTAATTAGTTAGATGCAATTATGTATATATTTATTTCAATTTGATGAGGTTCAATCATGTAATTAGTCTTATCTCACTAATATTACCTTGTAGACAATATTTGTTTTGTATTTTTCTTGTCACCTAACCAGATGTGTTTTGCATATGTATTCTACGTTAAATTGTTTAGATGTCATATAAACATGTGAAGAGAACAACTATATTTTATATATTCACATTTGTTGTGAGTTTTTTTTTTTTTTTAAAAAAAGAACTCGGAACATTTTAAAATAATATAATTTAAAGTTAGAAGATCTTGTTAACTTGATAATACATTTTGTGACATATATAATACTTTAACTTAAATACAAATACCTACCCCAATATAAGGATATATTTGCATTAATGAAAATATTTATCTCATAACATTGGCTATCAAATAAATAATAAGAATTAAAATAATACAAACTTCAACTGGCATTATTACAAGTCATATGAACTTTTCCTCGTCTAAAATACTGAAATATTAAGAAATAGTAAATCAGTAAAACAAAAGGGGCAATGTTTATATAATCAAATAACTATTTTGAAACAAACTTCCTGAAAGTCTAAATCACATAAGTAGCATTGATAAATAAAGTCATTCTTTTGTCTTGAGTATCAAAAACAAATCGTGACAATTCTCTAAATTTTGAAAAAAGATATTCAGAAGCATATATCTACATCGCAAGAGAAATTGTTAAAAAAACAAAATGACTTTAGACTACATCATGTTAACTTCATATATTGGAACATTACATACTAATGTGTATATTAAGCAAAAGAATAATTCTTATATCATCAAAATTATATTATTTTCCTCAAGTACTCGAGGTTATGGAATATACCTCTTAGGATAGAATTACTTACTTCATCAGAATAGTGGTACCTCATATTCCGCTAAATTTCAAACTCCCTCAACAACAATAAACCCACAAAAAGAATTAAAATGCAAGAAGAAGAAGAGTAGAAGATTAAAAAAAATTGTGGTTGGAAAATGAGAGGAAGTCCCTCTATTTATAGTCAACAAAGTGTAGTATGAACAAATATTTTTTATGTCTTATTTGAAAAATCGTGACATTTCTTAGAAGTCGCAACACTTTGGAAAAGTCACAACTTATTGAAAAAGTCACAACTCTTTGAAAAAGTCACAACTTAGTGAAAAAGTCACAACTCTTTGGAAAAGTCACAACTTATTGAAAAAGTCGCAACTCTTTGGAAAAGTCACAAATTATTGGAAAAGTCACAACTCTTTGGAAAAGTCACAACTCATCGAAAAATCACAATCCTTTGAAAAAAGTCAATACTTATAGGAAAAGTCACAACTCATCGAAAAAGTCACAACCTAAGTTAGGAATATTATAGTAATTTAACATTCAAGTTAGGACTTCATGCTTTTAAGATAATATAGAATATAGATATTGATATAGATAGATAGATAGATATAGATACTTTTGGAAGGAAAAAATAATATTGCCTCTATTTCAATTTATTTGGTTCTACGTTCCTTTTTTATCCATTTAAAAGAGAAAAAGTCCTTCATCTTTTTAGCATTTCATTCATTTCAATTTTTTACACGACATGTTAAGACACAAAATTAAAGAAACTTTTGATACATTTGACATATCTTTAATGTTTTACTATAAAATTTAAAAATTTCTTTTAATTTTGAAAACTCCGTGTCAAATAAAAATAGACCTAAACTAATTAAAATGAAGGAAGTAATATTTTTAACATTATTGATTGTTTCCATAAATCCTCAATTCAAGTGAAACATTTAAAAGCATGAAAGAATACATTAGTGAAAATAATAGAGAAAAAACATAATAGCGACAACAAATATTAGGGCAATCGAATCAAACTGAACAACAATTAATCAAAATCGAAAGAGACAAAGTAATACAGATGAATGAATACACTCATTTCATTAGAATGAATAGTAAGACTTTGTTTTCAGTATGAATCTATAGCTTTCTCATTACAAAAGAATGAGATATGAATTCGACAAATTGTGTTTCTCAGTATTCGTGGTTTCTTGAACTTCCATTACAAAGAATGAGATATGAATTCAGTACCTATCTAACTTGAATCAATTTGAGTATTCATCATATCTTGAACTTGCAGCTTCATTTATGTTGAGAAATTTCACATTGCATCAAACCTTGTGTTCCGTAGCTGTATCAGAACCAGTGTGTTTGTTAAATTAGTACCAAGAAATCAACAAAAAGAGAAAGGGGAATCATTCAGAAACAGGGGATCGTTAACCAAACCCCATAAATCATACTAATAGTGAAGAGAGATCAAGAAGAAAAAGAAGCATACCATTAGTGACTAACAAGCAGACAACAAGGACGACGAAGATGCAGGCAAAGAGAATAATAATCCAGTCCATGATCCTAATTCCTCTCATAAACCTTGTGCGACGGGATTCATCATTAGCAACATCAGCGTCAGCCAACCGGTTGAACATCCATTCATCCATTATCTGCTTCCACAATAACAATTTTGTAAGCATCTTCAAATCAATCGATCCACAATTTTCTTCACATTTATTTTTTTACTTCTTTCTGTAAAACTGGGATAAGCGATTGTTATGGGACTAACTACTTGTTATATATACTCAACTTGATAGTTGGTTAAAAGTCGGGTTTTGATTTGTTCAATTTGGCGCTAATTCTTTAAAATACAGTCATTTCTGAATGAGAATGCAAAAAGCTTTCTATCTTCTAGTAATGTACTAGAAAAATATGGCCCGTGCAGCACGGGCCCAACAAAAAATCACATATGATTGCTTGAAGGAATTATTAAGCTATTCAGGAACTCAACTGAGAATACAATTTTAACATATCATCAGACAATAATATGACATGTTTGATTTTCGATAATGCTATAACACTTCCACAGTAATATTAAAAAGGGAGGAATAAGTTATTATAAATTGAATCTCTATTTGATCAAAAGTGGTATAGCGCTATATTAATGTTTTACAATTTAAATATAACTTTCCAATAGCATAAGTAATAAATCATCGCTAGTAATAACATACGGATGATATAATACAAATTGAGCTGTTAAAATTTTAAGGATAAATTACCTATATACACACCTTTATTTTTCATAATTTCTATTATTCCCTATCATTTTAAAATATTTCCAAAATCCCTTTTTTTTCCTTCCAAACCCCATTGTTCCGAATACATAAAGTTGTACACGTTTCTTTTCCTATTTTTACTCCTTATTTCACTCCCTCAATCTCTTCCTATTTTCACTCACTCAATCTCTTCCTATTTTCACTCACTCAATCTTTACTTCCTTCATTTTTTAATTTTCAGATTTGTTCTCTCTCCTTTCAGTAAAATCGCTCCACAATTTTTTCGAAGAACCCAAGTAAGTCTTCGCTCCACAATTTTTACCAACGAACTACCAAATCTTTTCCCTTTTCACCTTCACAAAATGCATAAGGTAAAAGTGAAAGAGATGATGTATCCACATTGCTCCTTGCAAAAAAATTGTTTCTAAGGGATCCTCTTTTGCTGGTGAAACGACATTATGAAATGGAAAGAAGTAGTCTCTACCAAATGTATCATTTTATTATGTATCAAGTGTTGCTATGTATCTTCTACGATTATCCAAATTTAGAAGAATATGTATCCGTACACAATATCAAATTATATTCGTGATACATTTGTGAGCGGAGAAGTCGAGGAAGGACACATGCTCGAGCTTTAAATCTACTGTTGAAAAAATGGCCAAAAAAGAAGGGAAAAAGTTGGATCTACCATTACACGACTATCACTGTAAAAGATACAAATTTTCAATGTATTTCGTTTATTTTGAATCTTAAATTACCCTTTGTTAGTGTCATCACTGATCTGATACATCACTGTCACAATAGTCTTTGTTTTATGCAATGTATTATATTTATATTTAAGGTATTGATATATAACTCTAATGTTGAATATTCGATTAGTTTTATCATGTTCAATATAAATGTTGTTGATACATAAACACTACATAATGTATCATTTACGTGTATCAAGTTCTTTAATGTATCATTAACCTTATTCAAATTTGAAAGGTTATATAGACAACAATAAAATCAATTGTGTGTTATGTATTTGCACTCTTTAATATTTGTTCAGTCTTACCCAACTTAGAATGCGATGTTTATGTACATATTACCCAATAATAATCTTGATTTATAAATCGTAATGTTCTATAACTGGAGCACTGTGTATCAGATCCAACAATAGGTATATGATACATATCCATTATTTAGAAAACTGAAACTACATGTATCTGATACTTAATAACTACCACACAGTAATATATCGATCTAAAATCAAACATTTTACGGGCAATCTTTACTTCTCTAATGTATCAGATAGGATTACAGTACTTAGCAATTTACTAATATTTTAGTAATAGTAATGTATCATGAGTAATATATTTTTCTTGTCCACAACGTCCACAATGTATCTCATCTAGTTGAAATCTACCACAATTACATATTTTTCGCTTATGGCAAATAATGTATCTTCTTCCTGCATCAACCTAATACATAACGACACAATTTTGTAACCATCTTATAACATGTACCAGGTACATTACAATAACCAATGATACAACCATTTACAAAAATCCAAGATATATATATATATATATATATATATATATATCATCCACAATTTTTCTTGATCAAAATAAGTAATTTACATATCTTGATTGTTACACTATTTATATGTACAATATACATAATAATAGTTTGATACATTTATACAAATTTGTGATACACACACTCGATATTCAAAACCTATTTGATTCATCTCAATTGTTAATCCATTTATAACATGTATCATATACAATATATTATGTTGCTACATTTTTATACAAATCACATCTAGATACAAAATAATGACCACATCATAATCTATAGATACAAAATTACTATACACATGCGTCGTTTACCACTAATGTATCATGACTTACATGTTCACATCAAAACGACAAAATAAAATGTCTTCTTCAACCTTTTGCAACCAAGTCTTAACTTGTCCTCTCAATAAACTCTCGCAAGATCCAGGAGTAACCAAGTATTTAGCTTGACAAATAATCTTTTTTTGGATATTTCTGAAGATGGGGTCTCTAAATTCCCCATAGCAAGACCAACAATAGAGGAATCATTTGTTATATCAATCAATGGTGATTGTTTCCCATTTTTGTTTTTTGATTTGATCAATGTTTTCTTCTCAGATTCTTCAATTTACTCTGAACAAGAAATGAAATATTTTTTCAGAAATCAAATTAAAATTTAATAACGAAAGATGAAAAGGAGAATAGAAACTTACTAGTTGACAGAGAGATCTTGTTAGCAATGTTAGCAGCAGCCAAGGTTGTCCTATCAGTTTGCGTGATACATTGAATTCAAATTACTTGACGATTTTGATTTGGTGATTTGAAATCGTGAATCGTTTGTGTCAATCATCTACATGGAGGATTTGAGATTCAAGATTTCGAATTGATAGAGAAGATGAAAATTTAATTTTTGAATTTTGTGAAGCTGTTACAGATTGGAATGAAATGATATTGTTTTCCTGATGAATAATCACTTGAGGATAATTACCTTCTCAATATATCTCGTCGAAGACAAAACATTTGTGATATCATACAGCCTCCTAACTTTAGTTGCATAGATAAGAAGGAACATTATTACTTGAAGGAGTATAGATTGGCAGCCCAGTTGAATTATAAGAACTAACAATTTGTGTATTAGTAGTTCAGATTACTCTTAAGCAAGAAAAAAAGGTGTGGACTTTTTACTTCTTGTCATGGCAGGAGGCCTCCCATCTCCTAACAATATATTTCCTGCCTCATCAAGGCAAATCATATTAACCTGAACAGAATCACCACAAAGAATTAGGGTATGTTGAAAGCAAATTGAGAAACAAAGTTGTACTCGACGATTTCCAATCAATTTTGCGTGATACATTGAATTCAAATTACTCGACGATTTCGAATTGATGATTTGAAATCGTGAATCGTTTGTCCAATCATCTACAATGGAGGATTTGAGATTCAAGATTTCGAATTGATAGAGAAGATAAAAATTTAATTTTTGAATTTTGTGAAGCTGATACAGATTAGAATGAATGATATCAATCCATCTGCGTGATTTGTGGGAAAAGAAAATCAGTTCTGCGTGATTTGTGGGAAAGAAAATCAGTTCTACGTGATTTGTGGGAAAGAAAATCAATTTTACATTAATATTCCATATTAAGCGCAATAGACAAGTTTATAATGTATCATATATAATGTATTCGGAGAAAATTTATGTATCCGGATGTCTGATTTTTAAGAGATTTTTGTAAAATAGAAAAGAGTAGGGATAGAATGTAATTTAGGGTCTTATACTATGGGATTTAGGTAAGTTATACAAATTTTAATACAAGCAACTTATATGATGTTTAAAATATCTCTATTTTCATAACGTCTTTACAGTTATATGCTCGATGTTTGTCCTCATGGCAAGAGCGAAAAAACATATAGCAGATCCTCTAATAACTCTACTAGATACCTTGAGATACATATTAAAAAAAATAAGTAATGACATACCATAATAGTAATGATAATAAAAATATAATTGTACAATCATGATGCGTGTGGATGATCAAGAATATAATAATATTCTTTCACGATCCGAAACCAACAATTCTATTTAATATATCCTATCATCACATAAATGCAGTTGTGCTCAGTTGTTCTATTTTATAGAACACTCAAATTAAAAGGATTAGCAAGCTTCTTTCCTAGTCATTGTTTCAGGAAATTAGTACCAGCTCTGCATGCACTTGAAACCACAAAATGCAATCATATAGGAAGCTGCTCTAGCAAAACAGGCATTCAAGAATCAAATGCAAATTTATCTTACAAAAACTAAGTCAATCAAACAGGACACTGCTCAAGTAAATTTAGTATTCAAGATACATATCATATGTAAACATGACTAATACTCTTAAATTTAGAAAGAAGTCAAATTCAGAAGCTCGCATTGGTATGGTAAAAGAGATTACGCTAGCGTTAAGAAGTTCCACATCGGTAAAGAAATGGGAAGTTTATCTCCTTATATAAACTTGAAAAAATCTCCACTAATGAGCTAGCTTTTGAGGTTAAGTTAGCCCAGGTGTCATGTCTTCACAATTAGTAGCTTTGCAGTATTCACCGTCCATTTATGCACTCACTAATGATTATCTCAAACAAAAGCAACATTAAAAACAATTCCATTAAAATTAAAGGAGTTGAACTGAAATGTCATTCACCGAAGATATCTTGTAAATCCTCAAAAAAATCAAATTAAAAAAATAACAACTTTAAAAACTTAAATTTTCAAGTACAATCATGTTTCAGAGCTAAATGGGAGAGTCCTTAATGATATTTTAAACTATTGGATGAAATTATTGTTGTAATTTAATTTTGTCGACTATTGGATGAAATTATTGTTGTAATTTAATTTTGTCTGACTATTGGATGAAATATTGTTGTAATTTAATTTAGTCCCAAAGTAGATAAGGATTTTAAAAAAAAGAGTTGCACATATGTGTTCCATGGAAAAACAAACACATATCTCTAATTTTAGAATTTTTCAATCAATAAAACAAATACTTCGCAAAACCTATCTCAAATATAGCTAATTTAATTACCTCTAAATGATGTATAAGGAAAAAACAGTTGTATTTAGAAGAAAAATCTGAGATTAAATTTAAAGGGGGCTCTTGAATTATCGGCCAACTAACTTCTAATTCAGAAAGAAATACATGTGGTGGCTTGTGCAAAGGAGTGACAAGTGATAACTTATGAAATCTGTGCCCCAAATATGAAGAGAAATCCCAAAAACTAAAGATAATAATTATTTACGACGCAGAAAAAACAGAGAAGAGCACCATAGTAGCAACAATCTCTCTGCAATTCTTTGCTCTTTTGTTTTGTTATTACACAAAGGAGATAGAGAGCAACATAGTGGCAAAGGATAGATGAAGGAATTGCTACTACGTGTCTATTCATAAGCAATAGGTAAGACACTCATGTAACTTAAAAATGCATTTCAGCTTGAAGGGTGAAATAACCAAAACAACCTTATTTTAAAATTTTAAGACAAATAACTGACATGTTGAAAGTTGAAATTGTCTCTTCTATATAAGAGAAAAATATGTACGTATACTCCGCCGTATTAATTTATGTGATATTTTAAGATTCAAATAAATTGTTTTATCTAATTGTTTATATATTTTTAAAATGTAGTAAATAATTAATTATTGTGATTTGTAACACTTTTTAACATAGATTTCATATATGTAAAAAAAAAAAAAAAAACTCAAAGATTTTATGTCTAAATTGACAATCAAAATTAAACTATTTGACTTTTAAAATTCAAATTGTGCTACATAACTATAATGATGTACTTTGATTCATCTTCTTGTATTTTAACTTTATTTTTTTCCCACAGCGATGCTCTGCACATAGAGTGCCGGTTTGATAAAAGAGATAATTAATTTAATAATTTTTTTTAGAATATGTTAGTCTTATATTTCATTGGGATAAAATCACTGAATAACTTATTTCGTAATTAGTTAATTTCATATTGTAATATTATTTTTATCCCACATTGAAGATGAAATAACAATCTTAAAATAACTAATTTTAAGATAAATGATTCTCAACCAAATGAGTCATTAGTATTAAATAACCACTTAAACTACATCTATAGTTTACTAAACTATCTCTTTTTAATAAATGTCTCTTAAAAATTAAATTTTGCTTTTTTAAAATGGAGTATAAGGGTGTAGTTGAAAATATATACTGATTTATTTTCTTGAATTCCTACCGTGATTATTTTGGGACGAATAGAGTTATAGTCTGTAGAATTTCGAAACATCATCAATAAAGTCAATTTAATAAAATATATTTCTAATTATTATTATTTTTTATAGGGAAAATGGTCAAATATGCCCCTAAACTATTTGAAAAGGTCTAAATATACCCTCCGTTTAAAGTTTGGCTCACTCATTCCCTCGCCACCCAACTTTTCGCCCATATATGCCCTTGTAGACGTTAGTTGGTCTGCTGGACATATCCAGCTCATTTTCCATTTCTTTAAATGTCACATGAAATTGTCATGTCATTTTGACCTTACCACATGACATTTATATGAAAATGGAAAGGGATCAATTATGCCCCTAAAAAATTTGGACCCATAAATCAAACCCCCTTTTAAATAAACTATCTGACCCGTTTTCTATAATTTTTTTGTTTTTTGGTAAATCCCCGAAAATGAGTAATTGATTAATAAAAAATAGGAAAAATATGAAAAAAATATAAAATTAATGCCAAAAATTTACAAATAAATATAGTAACCTTAAGTTCAACAATTTCAATAGTTTTTATAAATTTTTATTTTTTTCCGATAAATCCCGAAAATGAGCAATTGATTATCAAAAATATGAAAAGTATGAAAAAATATATAAAATTAACGCCAAAAATTCAAAATAAATAGAGTAACCTTAAATTCAACAATTTCAATAATTTTTTAAATTTTTATTTTTTTCAGCAAATCCCAAAAATGAGTAATTTATTAATAAAAAAAGGAAAATATGAAAAAAATAATATAAAATTTACGCCAAAAATTCACAAATAAATATAGTAACCTTAAATTCAACAACAATTTTTTTTTAATTTTTAATGTTTTTGGTAAATCCAAAAATGAGTAATTAATTAATAAAAAATAAGAAAAATATGAAAAAAATATAAAATTAACGCCAAAAATTCAAAAATAAATATAGTAACCTTAAATTCAACAATTTCAACAATTTTTTAAATTTTATATTTTTTTCATATTTTTCCTATTTTTTATTAATCAATTACTCATTTTCGAGATTTACCGAAAAAAATAAAAATTTAAAAAAATTGTTGAATTTAAGGTTACTCTATTTATTTTTGAATTTTTGGCGTAAAATTTATAAATTTTTTCATATTTTCTCTATTTTTTATTAATAAATTACTCATTTTTGGGATTTGCCAAAAAAATAAAAAATTTAAAAAATTATTGAATTTGAGGTTACTATATTTTTTTGTGATTTTTTGGCGTTAATTTTATATTTTTTTCATATTTTTTATTAATCAATTACTCATTTTTGGGATTTACCGATAAAAACAAATTTAAAAAAATTGTTGAAATTGTTGAATTTAATGTTACAATATTTATTTGTGAATTTTTGGCATTAATTTTATATTTTTTTCATATTTTTTCTATTTTTTATTAATCAATTACTCAATTTTGGAATTTATCGAAAAATATAAAAAAATTAAAAAAATTGTTGAAAACGGATCGGGTAGTTTATTTAAAAGGGGGTTGATTTATGGGTTGAATTAGGTGTTTATGGGTCCGAATTTTTTAGGGGCATAATTGATCGCTTTCCATTTTTTTATAAATGCCATGTGGTAAGGTCAAAATGACATGACAATTCCATGTGACATTTAAAGAAATGAAAAATGAGTTGGATATGTCCAGCAAAGAAACTAACGTCTATAAGGGCATATATGGGCGAAAAGTTGGTCGACGAGGGCATGAGTGAGCCAAACTTTAAACGGAGGGTATATCTAAACCTTTTCGAATAGTTTAGGAGCATATTTGACCCTTTTCCCCTTTTTATAAAGAGTGGGTCAAGTTAATAAGAATCAAGATATATAAAACTAATGAAATTATTGTTACCTTTAAATAATCAAGATAGTATGAATTTTCACTGTTACCCTTACTCAACAAAAGTGGGGAGAAATTAATATGACAAAAATAACGCTAATTAAATTGATATCAAATATATAAAATAAGAATATTTTAATGTAAAAACGTTACATTGTGTAGTGTGAAATGTACTAATACGGTGAACATCATAACTTATGGTATTTATATATTGGACTAGATGAGGCTTCCCGTGCTGGGCACGGGCCCAACGTTAGAATCGACTTAAGAGTTTATGATGTTTCTAACTTGTTCACATTCTCCGTGGCTTGTAACATCCATTAATTTTCTACAGATAAATAGTTGCAGTTCATAAATAGGACCTATATAATATATATTGTAGAAACACACAAACACTTGCATCATAAAGATAAACTTGGAAATGGGCATGAAAAACTTGTTTCCCGAATATTTCTCAACAAGATCAGGGCTTCCTCATCATCAGACATTACTGTCAATTGATCAAAATAGGTCATCATCATCTTCATCATTCTCTCTCAATGTAGCAACCATGTTTTACAACCACCCCGAAAGGGATACCTTAGCTTTTCCCGAGCAGACCATGAGACCAGTTTCTGCGGATTCATTTTTCTAGAGTAGAAACCGAAGACACTGCATTCACAAGAGGGTACCTTGCTGTCGTGACATCACCTTCAGTTTTCCTTGTCCAAAATATTAATACATATACCAACAAATGATTATCAAAAGGTATTGCATTCAGAAGGTTTACATCAGGTTTATGTCTTAATAATGTGCAAATAGGCGCAGCCCGAACAACTTGTCTTGAGAAGACCCATTCTTTACAACAAAAATCTGAAGACTGTTTAGCATGATTTCAGTCAAACCTTTGATTGGGTTCGAAATTTTTTTCGATCAAGTACAATTATCTATAGATTTCTATCTAAAATGGGATGCAACTATTAGTTCCGTTGTGCGAAGTTGTTCAACTAACTTTAAGAGCTAAAAGCTTTATTGTGTCAAGTTGTTCAATAAAACTTTATAACTAAATATATATTCATGAAAAGGTTGAAGGAGTGATTATGCTTGCTATATTACACACTAATTTGATTTGGCTAGTTCAATAATTAACTAAGTGAATTGTGGGAGAGGTAGAGAAGCAACGGGGAGGAACTATTTGCAGTCCTCAAAATTTACCATAGATGTGGCAGAAGACTTTTATAAGTAAGTTGTTCATTGTTCATTCCTGATATATATAAGTATGTATTTACTAAGTAATACCTTGAGAACAGGGGTATGAGACTCATGCGGAAACATGTTAGTTTAGGTGTAAATTAATAGGAGAGGTACAAAATAAACTAAAATATGGAATAAACAGATTGTAATTATCTCTGTCTTTTTTATATTTTGTTTCAGCAGTATAAATTTTGGGCAAATCAATTTTGACGTAGATTTCAGTATACAGGTTAACGCACCTTCTAGAAGAATGAGAGCTTAATCCTATTCACCCTTCCGGAAGGGCCAAGCTCACAATATATTTTGATCAAGTGACCAATTTGGTGATATTCAATTTATGTAATTAACGCCTTAAAGAAACATGTCCATTTATAAAGAAAAACAATAAACCTAAAGATGGAACGAAAATGAAGAACAAGTTGTCTATTCTACATTCGAATCCTCAATTAGCATTCCTGTTGGAGTTATCCAAAACAAAGAAAGAACTTTAAGTTTATGAAGTTTCTTCATTAGCTATAAATTAAACTCAAATTGACATATTAAACAAAAAATAATAATTCACTGTGGCTACTGAGGATACATATAATTGGTCAAAATAACAAAATAAAAGCCAAAAACAGCAAGATTTAGGCAAAAACTTTAAGAGATTGAATACCTGAACTTAAGAGATTGCAACTTAAGAAAGCTTGAAAATTGTGTGTGAAGACTGAAAAGAGAGGATTACAAGCCTCCAACTTCCCCTAAATTCTATTTTAGAGAAGTTGTCGGCATAGAGAAGGCAGGTGATTGCTGAATTTTCTCTGAGAAGACACGTTGCAGATCTATGAAAAGTCAAAATTGCCCCTGAGTAAGAATTTAAAGACATTAAGCTGCCATGTTGATACCACCACCTCTTCACTGACACTTCTAGAAAAGTAGAAAAGAAAAAAAAAACTAGGCTCCTGTGAATGTGAATAAATATTAGTATTTGAGCAAATTTTTTAAAAAAGAATTTCTAAATATATTTTTCTAAAGTGCTTTTACGAAAATTACTTTAGGGGAAAACCTTTTTTTCTCTTTTTTTTTTATTTTAAAAAACAACTTCTGCTATTACCAAATTCACTTATTTTTCTCTCAAAATTTTGGTCAAACACTTCACTTATTTTTTCTTTTAAAAAAAGTAAGCACTTTAAAAAAGAAAAAAAAAATACTTTTTACATTTCAATTTGTTTGGCTTACTTTCATTTTTAATTAATTTATTAGACCATAAAATTTAAAAGTCTTAAATACTTTCATAAATTTGGTACCAAGTAAAATATAAGTCAAACAATTTGAAACGAAAAAAATAAATATTATTAAGCTTTCAAAAACTTGATCAAAGTTGAAGTTGGGAAGACTGTTTCCATAGACTTCAATTCAAAATGGAGTACATAAGTGAGGAAGCGGAAGTAATAGAGAAAAGAACACTAACAATAACAAATAATACGATAATGGAACGGAAAGAAAAAACAAGAGGTAAGCAAAGAGAGAAGTAATATGGATGAATGAAGACACTCATTTCATTTGAATGAATAACAGGACTCCGTTTTCAGTTTCATTACAAAAGAATGAGATATTAATTGGACAAATGTGTTTCTCAGTACAGAAATAAGTATCTAACTGTTAGAATATTCACAACGGAAGCTATATTCAGGATCACAATTCTTACATATAGACTAAACAATATAACATAAACGAATTTAGAAGAAGACTAACCTGTTGAAACTTCTACAAAAGTCGTTCAGATGCCAAGGATCCAGAACTACGATCTTCTCCTATTTCCTGATTAACTGTTACTACCAAGTTACTTGTGTGGGCAAGTATTACTTGTTTGTTTTTAAAAGGATCATTTCTTTCATGCCACATCCAGCCTATTTATACGAATTTTCCAACTCATGAATGAATAGGAAAAACGTCCAAATAAATTTCAGGCTTAATGAGCAATCAAGAGGATCATGAGAATAAATTGAGATTAATACA
>JAJOOS010033464.1:0-11025 GCA_029582725.1 Solanum chiquidenum | reverse complement strand
ATTTTTATGTTTAAGTTATTATTTAATTCACTTATTTTTATTCGTATTTATTCACCACTAACACTTTTACTAAGTGTCTTTACAGGTACTCGGAGCTGCTTCCCATTGAAGCTATTCGAACAAAGTTCGAATAATATTTTTAATTCATTATCGTATATTATTGATGATAGGCAAATCTAGGTTGTTTCTTATATTATTGTTTTATTTTGTCACTTATGTATATTGCATGTTTATTTTATCTGTATATTGTTTTTATTTCCTGCTCAATTTGAAAAAATAAATAAAATGAACTCAGTCGGGATCCACAATTGTGGATTTTGAAGGATGCCTAACACCTTTCCTTCTAAATGACTTGAACCCCTTACCTAGAATCTTGGTTTCATAGATCACTTAATGGTTTTCCTAGTTTTTTCCTACAATTAGGTGGCGACTCCTTTAAAATTCGTTTATTCTTAAAATTCTTTTAAAATCGACTCAATTGATTATTTTTCGAGTCACCGCGACGTTTCGTCCTATTTGAATAGAGTAGGGATGTAAACAGGTTATATACTGATTAACGATCGTTGACACTTAGAATTGCATGAAATGTCTTTGATAGCATTATTCAATCACCTACACCCTGGACGTGGCCGGCACTCGAGAATCATTGCTGGTCCCCAAGCAAACCCTCATCATGGATAGCTACAAGCGGAAGACTAACTCAAGCATGCATAAGCTTAAAACTGAATTAAATTCATTAAACTCCAATAGTGAACTTTAAGAAAGTCTGAACAATACTCAAAAGAAAGTAAATATAGAAAACTCTTCAACTCTGTCTATCTATGAAGCCTCTACTATTACAGAAAGATATCGGGACAAGATCCACGACATCTCAAAACTACTAACTGTAAGGTAAAGGTAAAGTCATCCGAAATATAAGAAGGCTCACCAAAGTTGACTGGAATATCACATGACCTCAATGAAACGCCTATAAGGGGAATTCTAAAGCATAAACATAGGCTTGAACTTGATAAAAATGAAACATACTTACCTCTTCTCAACTCACTGAACTAAACTCAACTTAGGAATACTCAACTCAACTCAAAGGTACTGAACTCAAGATACTCAACTCAACTCAAAGGTACTCAACTCAAGATACTCAATTCAACTCAAAGGTACTCAACTCAAGATACTCAACTCAAGATACTCAACACAATATACTCAAGGATAAAACAACAATAAAAAATGCAATATATGGAAAACTTTTAAAACAGTAGATAATAACTCAATCGTATTGAAGAATACAATTATAACTTAATTTGTATATAAATGTACAATATAATTCTCTGGGAGTTTCTCTAACCGACAACCATCACTATGAGCTATGTGATGATACAACGTCTCGTTCACGCTGCCAGAACTTTTCTATACCTTGCCGAGGTATAGAACCTCTCAACAAAGTGGATCCACTAGTCTATGCTAAAAAGCACTAAGGAATCGTCTAAAAAATATGACCCTTTCTACCCACATTGGCTACATCGTTTATGGAAGTTGTGGGTTGTCTGAACTCTCCCCTATATCGGTGCTCAATACTACTCCTAAAATATAACTAGCTCATATGTTTAAAAATATAACTCTTTCTATGTTTTGAGATTATTACTCAAAAATCTTTCTCTTAAAAGAGATAGTACTCAAACTGCTCAAAATTCTTTTGGAAATCTCAGTTTCCCTCTCATATTAAATGTAAAATCATTTACTCTTGGGAATACTTAGTTCTCATATATCATTTTAAAGAAAATGAACTCAGTTATACTCTTCCCCAACTCAGTGCTCAAGTCTTTAAAATAATTTATAAAAATACTTCTTAAAATAGGGTTCATGCCGAATTATGGACGTGAACGACTCAATTCAAGGTTTTCAATAACCATGCATCAAACTCAATACTCTAGACTCAACAACTCCAGAACTTAAGGAGTCAATGATACTACTCATCTCAATAATGCTCGACTCGGAGGGTTCATGCGGAATTATGGGTGTGAACTACTTAACTCAAGTACTCAATGATACCTCTCATCTCAAGACTGCTCGACTCATATGGTTCATGCGGAATTATGGGCATGAACTACTCAATTCAAGGACCTTCATGGGTAACGTGTAGTATCCCGATGATTAGGAATATAATCCCAAAATTATTAGGAACTCAATACTCAAGATTTAGAACTTGAAAATACTACACCTCTCAAAGATACTCAACTAATGGAGTTCATGCGAAATTTATGGGCATGAACGACTTGACTCAAGGGTCTAAATAACAATATAGACTCATGTATATTACTCTTCTCATTCACCTATTTACTTCCTCAAAACTCAGTTTAAAACTCAAGTGTTGGCTTTGAAGAACTTCTCAAGATTTATAACTCAAAATAGGGTTCATGTTGAATTATAGACATGAACAAATAAACTCAAGGATCTCAATAAAAATATAGAAACTTAATAATTAGGAATATAATTTTTAAAAATACCATGAACTCAAGAACTCAAGAACTCAAATCAACTTATCTCAAGAATACTCAAATCTAGGGGTAGAATCCTAGATTTCTCTTTTACTAATTTGAAAGAAGATGTAAGGCATGAGGATGAACTAGTCCAATACTATGATAACCTTAGATACCTAGAAAATAAGGTTCTTGAAGATTCTTGAAGAATAATTTGATTAGAAGCTTGAAACCCTAGCTTGAAGGTAAACGATCGAGAAAACCTTTCTTCAGATTCTTGAATTAGTTTCTTGAAATCTCTATGGCCAAGAATTATGATTTTCATTAGTGATTCATAATTGTATGGAGGAATTAGAGTTGAAAAGAATAAAATTCTTGGAGAAAGACTTACCTTGAAGAAGACTCTTGAAAAAGATGGAAAGAATCTTGAATGGAGTCTTCTACTTTGATTTTTCATTAGGATTTTGCCCTAGGTTTTGAGAGAGAAGAGAATCATGGCTTAAAAAATGAAAATCTAATTGTTTGGAGCCTTTTATTAGTCAAGAAATTCGTTTAGAGTTTTCTTGGAGGTAAAAAGACAAAAACGATGCCTTTTAATGTTTTCCCGTCGGCTAATTCGTAACAACATTGTATCAGGTTACTAAAATAGTCATAACTTTTTTCTCAGAAATTGGATTGACGTGAAATTTGAGGCGTTGGAAAGTAGATTCAAATACCTTTAATTTGTTAGGTTACGGGCCACGTAACTCTTTATATTCTAAGAGATATGGTCGCTTGAACTTGACCCAAGTAGAATCTTACATCAAAACTTAATCGATAAGGAAACTTCAAGAACAATTATCAAGAACTCATCAAGAAATTAAATTTCTCAATATTTATGGATTAATTCACAAAATAAACTCATGATTGGCGTGTGGGTGAATAAACCCAACATTATGGAAGCTTACATACCTCAAAGAACTAGGTTCTTGGTGAAATCTTGAATTTCTTGAACGAATGCTTGAAACTTTGAACCTTTTCTCCTCTTGAATCTTCTCTCTAAAACCCTAAATGCTTTGGGGATGAATGAAACTGTTTAGACTCCTAAAACCTTACTAAAAAGGTTTAAATCTGCTTGGGTAAGGAAAACACCAAAATACCCCTCATATTTTTGGGTAACTTTCCTTATTTGGAGATCCCGAATTCAAACGGGAATATCTCTCTCATACGAGCTCAAAAATTAGCAAACTCGGAGGTGTTGGAAAGAGAATTTCAATACCTTTCATTTTATATCTTATGGGTCTCCTACCTCATCCAGTGCTGAAAGTTATGGTCATTTGAAGTTGACCCAAAACTTAAAAGAACTAAGGAATGACTTAAATGAATTCTCTTTACTTCTTTTTAGAACTCAAAGTGTTATATCTAGTGACCTGACCTTAATACTTAAGAAATTTCAAATTCCTTGGTAAAATCCTACTCACAACGAAGGATGGTTCGAGTCTTAGTTCAATTTTTTTTGGGGTGTTACAAAAAGTTAATATTTGGATCCTTTATACAACCAATGATGATATTTCATTACTATAAGTCAAGTCATTATGATGAAAATAAATGTAAAGGATATATTATTCGATGAGTGATGCTCCTTCAGAAATACAAGTCAATTGAATGTAATGAATATAATCGTTACCAAGATATAATTGGGTATATATCTTAATACAATGAGTTATGATATATCTCAACCTTTGCAGAATTTATTTTCACATTTTAGGGGTGATTAGACTATATTTATTTATAAAGTGCCTAGTTATATTCATTAAATAACTGATATGAAGAAAAAACTAAATTTTGTTTTGTGATTATGAACGAATGTTATTGCAGCTCGAATAGTTAAAACTTAAATAATTTGTCAATAGGTCACAAGTTCGAGTCTAGATTAGGTCCCCCCCCCCCATTTTAGTTTTTTAAAAAATAACTCTCTTTGTAGGTGTGGGGATTTCAATAATTTTAAAGTTTTTTATTTTTTTGGTAAAAAAGAGTGTAAAAGTTAATATTTGGATCCTTTTTACAACCAATGATGATATTTCTTTAGTATAAGTCAAGTCTTTATGATGAAATTAAACATAGAAGATATTTTGTTGTATGAGTGATGCTCCTTCAGAAATACAAGTCAATTGAATGTGATGAATATAATTGTGACCAAGATATAATTGGGTGTATATATATATATATATATATCTTAATACAATGAGTTATGCTATATCTCAAGCTTTGCTCAATTTATTTTCACATTTTAGGGGTGATTAGACTATATTTATTTATAATATCTTATTTATAAATTGCCTAGTTATATTCATTAAATAACTTATATGAAAAGAATAAATACCTTTCATTTCGTGATTATGAACAAATGTTATTGCAGCGCGAATGGTTAAAACTTAAATGATTAGTTCAATAGGTCACGAGTTCGAATCTACATTAGGTCCCCCCATTTTAGTTAAAAAAATTTAAACAAATCTCTTTGTAGGTGTGGGGATTTCAAACATCTGATTTTGATGAACTTCAAAAAAATTCTGTTTGGTTTTTCTATTTCATTTTAACAAACAATCCACTACAACACAAAATTGTTGAATAAGTAATAAAAAATAAAGTGAAAGTAGAATAAAATTAGTTCATAATTAAGAAATATTATGCACATAAATAGTAAGCCAAATTACAAGCACATAAATTGGTCTTTAAAAGACTTCAGATGTTGCAATTTACGCACATAATTTAGCCCCAAACAAAAGTTACAAAAGAGGAAGATAATTTAGAATCCAAACTTTGGCAAAAGTGCAAAGACATGATCAACGTCAACATCACAACCACATCCATAACAAGGTTGATCATCATGTTCATTGTCACTATGAACAAGCCATCCATTCAGTCGAATAATATTCTCGTGTTCAGTAGTGCAACAACAATCTGGTCTTGTAACACCTCAGAACTTATCAGACTAGAACAACAGAATAATAAGTTAACCATGACAGGGTTCACAGACCGTAAGAGCAACCATAGTCCGTCCACCTGTCTGTGGTTCACACCCACCCCTAGAAGTGGTGGACCACGGAGCCCTTCACGGGTCGTGGACTATCTCACGAGTCGTGGAAAGGCTCGTGGAAACAAGGCAGAACCTTCCAAGCTCAGGCATCAGACCACTGAGCCTTCCACGGGCTGTGGTCTTGATGACGGGCCGTGGGTGGGTCCGTGAACCTACGCCAGCAGACCACCAGCCCAAGTGAAGAACCACGGTGGCCTTCACAGTTAGTGGTCTTTCACACGGGTTGTGGTAGGCCTTGTGGTTAGGCCACCTAGAACCAGTAGTCACTGGCAAGCAAACAATGACCCACTTAACGGGCCGTGGTCCCTTTGACGGTCTGTCATAGGGTTCGTGGTTGCCTTCATCATATTTTCAGTTGAACAGATATACATGCTTCATTTTTTGAATGTCACATTAATTTGTATATAATTGTTACATTCACAGATTTTGCATGTCAGTATTTTGAGTTGTTCAACATTTCAGTATTTCAGTCATAATGTGTCATATACATATTCAGTTGGGAGTAGACTTAACACCGAGTTGGACTAGGGTTCAGCGTACCCGTATAGTCCTAGAACTATGTTCCCCTGTAGGTTTATAAGTCCCTTCTGTGGGCATCATATTTAGTGCTCACGCCCCCCATGCCTTTATACCCCTGGCAAGGTATATTGGGTCCTCTTGATGGGGTGTATACATCAAACTCCACATTTAGCTCACGTGGTTTTATGTCGGTTAGTAGTAGCTCCCACATTAAGACTCTAGTGCATTTGACTAGGTTTTTTGTTATATTTTAGTATTCAGTCTCACTATGTTACGTACTTGGTCATTGAATTTTCAGTTTAGTTCATTTCTATATATTTTAGTATCTTCATCATGTTCAGATTATATCATTACGCAGTATGCTTTGTTCAGTTATATTATATATCCTGCATGCTCAGTACTTTCTAAGTACTGACATATACTTTGCGCTACATCCTTTTATAATGTAGGTTCAGGTCCTCAGCATTCAGGTCACGCGTAGATGAGTTCCCGATCCACATTCAACAACTTCAGTGGTAAGTCATCATACTTCGAGAACAATAGACATGTTTTCAGATTTAGTCTTTTATTTCAGTTTCAGTTTTGCTAGAGTTAGCTGGAGGCATGTCCCAACAACTCTAGTCAGTTAGAGGCTTTTTAAGACATAGTTTCAACTTTAGTTTTTGAGTGATTTTTCAGTATTACTAAACTCTTAGAATTTTTTTAAATATTCAGACCAGTATTGGGCCTTCCAGATCATTCAGTTATCTCATGATTTAACTTCCGCATTAGTTTATCTTTTCATAGATATATTTAGTTTGCTTATGATATGCCATCTCAAGGTTAGCTTGGGGTCACTCGTGATCCTATGTCCCGTGTTTATGTCCAGGGATAGCCTCAGGGCGTGACAAACTTGGTATCAAAGCATTAGGTTTAAGAGTCCTAGGATGTCTGAAAGCTGCACTAAGTAGAGTCTCTTTCATGGGTGTGAAATGCACCACATCTAATGAGAGGGAGGCTACAAAGTGTTTTAGGAAAACATCATTTTCTTTGCTACTTTTATCGTGCATGAGGTATGATCCAACTCCTCGTTTCTAATTTGTCGTTATGCACTTCAGATCATGCCTCCTCGTAGAGATTATGGAAGGAATTCCAATGCCTGCAATACTATCGCAGTTCCTCAAGTCCCAGACCATGAGGTTTTGAATGCAAAGTATCAGAATGCTATCCAATTTTGGCTCAGAGTGAGGCCAATCAGAAAAATCAGCAGGTTCCAGTTCCTACAAATGCTAATGGTGGATCAGTGGTAGCTAGGGTCTGAGATTTTTTTAGGATGAATTCGCCTGAGTTTCTAGGTTCACAAGTTGGGATGGAACCTTAGAACTTCATTGATGAGGTTAAGAAAAACTTTGGAGTGATGCAAGTGACTGGAAATGATAGAGTAGAGTTGGCATCCTACCAGCTTAAGGATGTGGCTCACATATGGTTTACACAGTGGAAAGGCAACATGGGTGAGAACGTAGCTCCCATGACTTGGAAGTGTTTTACTGAAGCTTTTCTGGATAGGTTGTTCCCGAGAGAGTTGAAGGAGGCTAAGGCTCAAGAGTTCATAAATTTGAGGCAAGGTACCATGTCAGTCCAGGAGTACGGACTTAAGTTCACCAGCTCTCCAGGTATGCTCCACAAACGAGTTAGTCTTAAAATAAAAGGGTAGTAGCTCAGTGCCTATGGGTCAATTTATCTCTTACCTTAAGGATAGGAAAATGATCTCTAAAGGGTATGTCTATCATCTTGTCTGGGTTAAGAATTCAAGCTTCGAAACCCCAACTCTTGAGTCAGTCGAAGTAGTAAATAAGTTTCCAGAAGATCTTCCTGGAGTTCCTCCCGAAAGGGAGATCGACTTTTGAATTGATCTTCTTCCAAATACCCAGCCTATTTCGATTCCTTCTTACAAAATGGCTCTAACTAAGCTTAAGGAATTGAATAAGCAGCTGAAAGACCTTCTAGATAAGGGCTTTATCAGAGCTAGTATCTCTCTATGGGGTGCTCCAGTGTTGTTCGTGAAAAAAAAAGATGATTCTCTCAGGATGTGTATTGACTATCGTTAGTTGAATAAAGTCACCATCAAGAATAAGTACCCTATCCCCAGGATTGATGACTTGTTCGACCAACTTCAGAGTGCTAGTCATTTTCAAAAATAGACCTCAGATCCAGTTATCATCAGCTCAGAGTCAGAGATAGTGAATCCCAAAAATAGCCTTCATAATTCGGTATGGTCATTATGAATATCTAGTTATGTCATTTGGACTAACCAATGCTCCTGCAGCTTTCATGGACTTAATGAACAGGGTGTTCAAGCAATACTTGGACTTGTTCGTTATTATCTTCATTGATGATATCCTAATTTACTCTAGGAATGAGAAGGAGCATGCGACTCATCTGAGAGTTGTTCTGCAGACTCTAAAAGATCGCCAGTTATTTGCTAAGTTTAGCAAATGTGAGTTTTGGTTACAATTTGTTGCTTTTCTTAATCATATCATATCTAGCGAAGGGATCCGAGTGGAATCTCAGAAAATAGAGGAAGTGAAGCAATGGCCCAGACCCACCTATATCTGAAGTTTCTTGGGTTTGGCAGGTTATTATAGGAGATTCGTTGAAGGATTTTCATCCATAGGTTAGCCATTAATTATGTCGACTTAGAAAAAGGTTAAGTTTCAGTTGTCAGATGAGTGTGAGAAGAGCTTCTCAGAACTGAAAACTAGGTTGACTACAACTCCTGTTTTGACTCTACCAGATGGTTCAGACGGTAATGTGATCTATTGTGATGCATCCAGAGTCAGCCTAGGTTTTGTGTTGATGCAGCGAGGTAAGGTTATAACTTATGCTTCTATACAACTTAAGGTACATGAGAAGAATCACCCAACTCACGACCTCGAGCTTTCAGCAGTAGTATTTTCCCTAAAGATTAGGAGACATTACTTGTATGAGTTCACATAGATATGTTCACAGATCATAAGAGCCTCTGGTATGTATTTACCCAGAAAGAGTTGAATCTTCGCCAGAGGAGATGGCTTGAATTCCTCAAGGACTATGACATGAATGTGATTTACCATCCTGGTAAGGCCAATGTAGTAGTTGATGCTCTTAACAGACTATCCATGGTAGTGTATCACATGTTGAGGAAGAGAGGAAGGAATTAGCAAAATATGTGCACCGACTTGCTCGCTTAGGAGTTGGTCTTACGAACATGTGAGATGGTGGTGTGATAGTTTAGAATAAATCAGAATCTTCATTGGTAGCGAAGGTTAAGGAAAAACAAGACAGTGATCCTACATTGCTTTAGTTGAAGGGTACAATTCATCAGCAGAAAGTTGAGGTTTTCTCACAAGGGGGAGATGGTGTGCTTTGTTACCAGGGTGGCTTATGTGTTCCTAAGGTGGGAGAGTTGAGGCAGAAGATCCTTAAAGAATCCCATAACTCCATGTATTCTATTCATCCAGGTGCCACCAAGATGTACTATGATCTGTGGGAAGTCTTTTGGTGGAATGGTATGGAAAGGGATGTAGCAGATTTTGTGGCTAAGCGCCCTAATTGTCAACAGGTGAAGGTAGAACATCAGAAATCAGGAGGTATGACTCAAGAGATTAACATTTCTACATGTAAGTGGGAAGTGATAAACATGGACTTCATTACGAGTTTACCTAAAGTTGAGGTTTTCTCCCAAGGGGGAGATGGTGTGCTTTGTTATTAGGGTGGCTTATGTGTTCCTAAGGTGGGAGAGTTGAGGCAGAAGATCCTTATAGAATCCCATAACTCCATGTATTTTATTCATCCAGGTGCCACCAAGATGTACTATGATCTGTGGGAAGTCTTTTGGTGGAATGGTATGGAAAGGGATATAGCAAATTTTGTGGCTAAGTGTCCTAATTGTCAACAGGTGAAGGTAGAACATCAGAAACCAGGAGGTATGACTCAAGAGATTAACATTTCTACATGGAAGTGGGAAGTGATAAACATGGACTTCATTACGAGTTTACCTTGTACTCGCAAACAGCATGACTCCATTTGGGTGATAGTAGACAGAGTTACTAAATTCACTCACTTCTTGGCTGTCAAGACTACAGATTCAACAGAGGATTACGCTAAACTCTACTTTAATGAGATAGTCAGGTTACATGGGTTTCCTTGTATATCATCTCACATAGATCTCTTTATCTTACCTCTCATTTATGGAAATCTTTTTAGAAAGGTCTTGGTACTCAGGTTAATCTGAGTACAACATTTCACCCACAGACGGATGGACAGGCAGAGCATACAATTCAGACCTTAGAGGACATGTTGAGATCTTGCGTGATCGATTTCAAAGGTAGTTGGGATGATCACCTACCTCTCATAGAGTTCGTCTACAACAATAGCTACCATTCCAGTATTCAAATTGCCCCTTATGAGGCATTATATGGGTGTAGATGTAGATCACCAGTTGGTTGGTTTGAAGTAGGTGAAGCAGCCTTGATTGTGCCAGATTCAGTTCATTATGCTATGGAAAAGGTTCAGCTCATCAGGGATAGACTTAAGACAGCTCAGAGTCGTCAGAAGTCCTACACAGATGTAAGGAGAAGGGACTAGAGTTCCAAATCGATGATTGGTTTTTTGTTATGAAGGGTCTGATGAGGTTTGGCAAGAAAGGGAAGCTTAGTCCTAGATATGTAGGCCCTTACGGAATTGAAAGGGTTGGTAAAGTGGCTTATGAGTTAGAGTTTTTAGCAAAACTAGCATCCGTTCATCCGGTCTTTCACATTTCATTGTTGAAGAAGTGTGTTGGTGATTCGGCATCCACAGTACCATTAGTGTAACGACCCGGAAAATGATAGAGTGAAACTAGAGCCTCACATGTGAGTTTGGAGTCGAGAACTTAATGAAATGATTATATTTGAATTTGACCCAAAAAGTTCTTAAAAAAATGTGCTTCGGAAACAC
>JAJOOS010033463.1:0-19130 GCA_029582725.1 Solanum chiquidenum | reverse complement strand
AATTTGTTCAACACTTTTCGACTATTAATTGATATTTTTGATAGAATATTACTCTAACTTATCAACAATTTAAAGAAGAGAGTGTAAAAGGAGTTAAAAAGAAAATAATGTGAGTATTAGTAGAGAGAGTGTAAGAAAATAAAACAATATTTTCTTGATTTCTTCTATTTGAATGGGGTTGAAGAGAATAAAATAATAATTTTAAATATATATTTTTTATCATAAATAATCAATATTTTTTCTATAAAAAATTAACACATAATTTATTCTTAGTAAAAAATTGAGGCCCCCTAAAATTGGGGGCCTAAGGCCAATGCCTTATTAAAGTATACATAGAGCCGGCCCTGAGTACAACTACTAGAGTAAGGAAACTTGTTAGATTTTTCACCACTCAAGTTAAGGAACCATCAAGCAACTTGAGATTTTTGGCGTCTAACATACTGAAGGATAGGTTCTTTTACCTGTAGATAGAGAAAAGAGAACAGAAGAACAATTAGAAATATTTCCCAAATACTTCAGCCAGGATTCTTTACTAAAAAGACTGATGTAATACCATGCTTGCTTTCCTCTGACGTTTTTCCTGACTGGACCTGCTACAGACTATGTCATACTCATCAGGCTGGTTTGGTTTTCCATTAACTCTTCCATTCTCCTTACCAGGAACAAAGCTCTCCCGAGAAGCTACAGGCTGCACAGACATCATATATATCTAACTATTTGTTACCGCAGTTTCATTAGGCGATAATTAATTACTGAGTTATGTTGTTAATGCAGATTATTGAGGTAATCCACAACTGATGAACCAACCTCAGCGTTGCTTGATGGTGTCTTTTCATGCTCCTTTCTCTTGGAGACAGTCTGATCACTCATGTCAGATCCGTTCCTATATGCATCACATTTGCCTCTAGTACGTGTGAGATCCGATCCGATAGAGTGGAGAGCACCACAAGTGGATAGATCTCTAAAGTTGTTGTCTAGTAGACATACAGTAATATTAGATTTTGTGGTCTGATCTTGATGATTAGTGTAGAAGTAACTTAACTAAACGTTATCAAAATTCAGATAGGTGGAATCATTACCTGATTCATGCATGTCAATATCCTGACCATTTATAATAGTTAAAGATAAGAATTAAAATAGTACAAGTGCAAGAAACTGTCAAACTTATATTTAATTCAAGGCTATTACCATACTGTCTTTTGCTAAGACCTTTGTAACTTCAGCCAGCTTTTCTTCAGTCAGGTCAGAGTGGATCACACGCTTCCCTGCAATGACCAAATCAGTCCATCATTGGGAAACTGGTACTTCGTTATGCTCCATACAAAGCAGGAAATACTGTTTGCCAGAGGCCTGAGGGTACCTAGTCTGCGGTAGCCCTTTGCCTCAATGAATCCATCTTCTGTCATTTTATCAATTAGCCTCTTCACCGCAGTTTGGTTGGCTTCTCCTTCCAGTTTACTTTGGAGTTTCGCAACACTTACATAATTCATTGGAAGAGCATGAAACAAAGCCTGAAACAAGAGACTGTCGTTGTTAACATGCAATACAGAAAGTAACATCCAACTTCATGCAAATCAGCATTAGCGAACTGTAAAAAAATTATTTAAGAAGTTGAAAGGGAGTTGTTATTCATATTCCTCTCCCAAAAGGGAAATTGTTGTCCATACTCTTCTAACTTCACTAGACTTCTCTCCTTTGTTTGAGTTGCTAAATGAAAATACGGAACTTTTGTCTCCTCAATCTATAGGACATTACTGGGATATGTACTACTCTTCCCAAAAATCTTAAGAGGGGACAAAATATACAACTTCGCACAAATGTTTTCTTCAAGCTCCCAAATTGTAGGACTCTTTATCTATAAACACCAAAGTTAGAAGGTAGTAAAGGCTAGCTCCCCCAACCCATAAATTAGTCATCATACACAAATATATGTTCTTTTCTAGAATATAAAGGAGGAAGGGAGAAGGGACAGTAGAAATTAAGAGATAATCACTTCATATATATTACTGAAATGTGAAAAGTAGTCACAAGGTAAAGCAGAAGTGTGAATCACAATCCCCTGCAATGAACTTTAACTCAACGGACCACTTCCAGAAAGAACAAATAGAGAAAGAGGAAAAGTAGGAGCACAAAATCCACAAGCATGTGTAATCCACATATACAGTTAATAGATTTGGAAATATAGACCAAATTAACTAAAGAAGATAGATATATTTCAGAAGGATATTACACATATCTACTAGATACTTTTAAGCTCAATTCAAAGGATATTAATCAGGTTTCACCTTCATGTACATGTAATCCTCAACCTTGCCCTGTTGAGATTGATTGCCATTTTTGTTTTGTTGGCCCTCTGGTTCTTCTTTCACAACATCAAACTCATAGTCGAATTTCTGCATTTGAGGAATATGACATTTTGGGTGTTGGAAAAGAATATATTATGATTCAAGAGAGTAAAGATGTAAACAATTACTAATAAATAAGGAAAACAATAAGAGACCTTTTGCGTCTTAATGATGTAAGTGTCTGTGCCAGCACTTGAAAGAATTCCTTCCTTAACAAGCTTTTCCAAAATGTCTACAATCAAAAAAACAGATTAAGAAACTTTGGACAGCTTAAAAACCAGAAAGAAAACCTTTTAGCATCTGATCATTATTTGGCACAAAGACATTGGGAATTGGTACTAGGGTATAATATAACTGTTCCCCTCTATAGAAGTTCAGGTTGAGAACACCTTCATCATCTGCTTAAAAGGTCATTTCATTACCTTCAATCAAGACCTGCAATCAAGATACAAAATTAGGTGTAGGCCTGGCTAGTAAATGATGGAGAAACCAGCACTTGATAGGAACGCCAGCAGAAGTATATTACCACTGAGATGTTTGGAAAATTTGAGAGAACATCTGTCACTTCAACTCTGTCAAGGTGGTATGCGTTGATCCAATCCTTAACCCGTACAAATTGTTGTTCATCTTCTGCAGGATCTTGAGTATCATCTGAAACCAATAAACGCATTAGAGTTCTTGATCTGGTTCAGCAAGAAAGTCCATAGCATTTGCTGCAAAATAAAAGTACCTTCATCGATCATATCACCTTTATCCTGAACATTTTTCTTTTCTGTAAAGAAAAAAAGCTTCTCTTTTTGAATTTATGATATTAAGAAAATACTGACAGAATCAATGCATGTACAAAACGGTCGAATAGAGGCATGTGCATTACCAACTGGTGCAACTATGTATTGGTCTTCGTCAGAGTCGCTGAACTGAAATTGATGGATATTTAACAAAGTCAGGCGCATGAACATACTTTAAAGGATAGAAAATAAAGTCAAGCTTTATAAATAATTGAGGCGGGGAGAACCAATATCCACCTCAGTATCAGATGCACTGTCATCTCTCTCGGCAGAATCAGCTCCCAAGCTCATAACATCATCTTGATTGTCATCATTCCCATCCTCGCAAGGATCAAGCACACTCTTAACCTGAGGAAGAAAAGATATCAGTGTGAACTGAGTGACCACTGAAAAGGAAACTAGTTTTATTCATTTTCCTTTGATCTGGCCCACACCTTCAGAGCTAACACGAGATGCTTGCTGTTGACATTTCCGACCTCCAATTTCAGAGGATTTTTCGTCCATGGATTAAGAGCCTCCTCGTCAGTGCAGCCTCTAAAGAAAGGAGGCTCATAATCAGCAGGCTGCACAACCAGCAATTCTGTTACAAAAGTTCTATTTGACAAAAATATGACAAGCTGAGTGACTTTTGAAGCAAAATGACATTTAAAAGCTGAACTGGAAATATGTAAGCTAAGAAAATTCTATGAAATGTATTTTGACATGGCTAAGCAATGCTTTCTGTCTATGGGCATGCCGAGAACCATTTATCGACACAACTACAGGAATCAATTTTGGGGTTCAAACTCAAAAATAAACTCAAGCTACATAATTACAGAAGCGAGATGACTTCTAATAGGAAAACTCTTATATCCTGAATGTCAAAAAGGGATGATAATAATTGCAGCTACTTCAAGGCAATGTGCTTATAAATGCAAATATATAATCCGCACGGCTACAATATATGAAATTTTTACATTCACCCAAAACTCAAACATCAAGAGGCAAGCTAAAAGAGGAAAGGGAAAAGAAAAAGAAAAATAGAAATAAACAAAATTGTGAAAAGGGCATACCGTGACATCATCATGATAAAGAAGCTTCATCAGTATAGTTCGCTGAGAAAACCAAGAGAATCGAACTTATCAACAAGATGATAGTAGACAACTGGAGTCATGCTTTTTAGGAACAATAGAAAGCTTTACCTCTTCTGGCATCTTATCGAGAGTTCTCATCAACTGTATCAATGTACGAACCATTTTACAAGCAGAACTCCTGAAACATACTCCCTCTCAACACAAAAGGTTCTTGTAATCGAAAAAACAACCAGTATGAGAATGAGAATAAAATGAATCATTAGACCAATAGCTACCTCATTTGATTGGGTGTTACAGTGGTTGAGTTAGACTTGAATGTTCCCCCTTTCTTCATTCCAACACGATTGACATTCATTGAGACTTCTTCAGAGTCAGAACTTGAATAACTGAAAGAAACTGCAAGTAGACAACTAAGTGTATAAGCTATTGTCACAAGCCAGACTACTGAAAGTATCAGCTCTTCTTTCAGCAATTTCTTTTATCTCAGGCAACAACTATGTCCTAGATAGTAATCTAGTCAGTCTCAAATGTGATTAGCCAGTGCAAATATGATACTACAACCTAATTGAAGTCATCATTTAACCAACTTATCTTGGTTCTTCTTACATGCATATTCCTCAATCATTGGTCCATCAATTGCTTCGCACACACAGAACAGAAGCGTTTTCAGATATTTATTCTGTAGTGCATCATAAACACCTAGGAACAGAGAAGAAAGAGGAGTAAGAAATGAAAAGGAATAAAATAAACTGTAAGGCTCAGTTTGCAAACTAGCAAAAGATCAACATACCTTTTTCCATCCAATCAATAAGTCTACGCGACTCTGCATCCATTGGCATTAGCTTCTTGATCTTCATCTCTGATTGTGACTTGTAATGTAAGTATCTAGTAAATAAATTTGAAAGCTGAATAGACGGATATTATAAAAAAAAATTGTAGAGAAAGTTTACCTAAGGCTGGAACAGATTTATCACTGAAATATTTCTCAGGAAAGAGGCCTCTGATGTAGCTAATGTTGAATATAGCAATACGCAAAAGGTTCCTCGTCTGTTTTTGAAAACCATGGAGAAAAAGTGACTCAATCATGTGTAATTTTCAGTCACTGGGATACGTTAGTGTCCAGAAATTACAAAATAAGCCTTACGATGATAGCATTCAAAGCAGATAAAGTTAGAAGCACTCAATTCCAGGAGACAGTGCAAATTTAAAAACAGATGAACTTAAACAACTTATACTTATTAGCTTCTTAGATCACATTCATTGATCTAGAGCATGCCTTACACATGCTGCTTTTAATACAAACAAACAGATTCACTCAACGATCTACAATGCTCAAAAGCGAAAATGCAATTCAACGATCTAGAGAAACAAGCAAGGTGAGTCAATCGTAGGTCAACAGGTACAAACAGAGAGTATAAATTCATATTTGCGTCACACATTAATAATTGGTTGAATGAGATAAAGTTCCACATAGAACACGTTACAAGAGCCAGAAAACTCTAGCGAACGAACTCAAAATACACACAGAACGAAGTCAATCACAAGTATAAAAAAATCATTGATTAACCCTCCAAATTTGACTCACATGTAGTCCTTATCTGACAAAAACCGATTAAGCAATAATCATACAAATCAGATTATCTAAAACATCAAAAAGAAAAAAATAATAGAACAGATGAGATCGATCATTTACTAGGAGGAGTGAATCCTGCTCCGTGATCTCCGATTCCTTCAACTTCTGGGCCACAACCTGGAAATTAGAGAGAATCGTGGTGAGAATTAGGCATGCAGTGAAGTAATAATACGTGATTCAACAAATTAAACGAATTCGAAGAGCGAGTTGGAATTAGAAAGCATATGGAGATGAAATAGGTTTGGCTCACCATTGTTGACAGAGAGAAACGAGACTCGAGTGAAATGGAGAATTTGAAGAGAAGAGTGTGGTTTGCTCAGCAAATGAAGAAAGATGGCGGGAGTAGAGTGAATATATAGGCAAGAAAAGTAACCACGGTAGCATCGGGAACTAACCTATGGTTAACTGAGCAATGCGGAGTGCGTGATGTAGTGGCTTGTTATCGTAATTTTGGGAAAAGGTAGGGGTTTTCAGTTTATCAATTGTAATAACTATAAGATGGGTGGCTTCTGTTTTCACTTTTAACCCTCCTATTCTTACCTGTTGCTATCAAGTTGTTTAGGGTTGCATGCTTAGGATATTTTAATTCATAAACTTTCTAAACTATAAGGCCTATCATTATTAATTTGTTGGGATAGTGAGCTAAGCTCATTGAATTACAAGAAGCAAATCACCTTCTTCTTTTTTTTAAATCAGGAAATGGGGAGGGGATTATAAGGCGGAGAGTCTTGGGGTTTTCTTGCTCGTTTTCTTTCAAATTTTTTTCAAGCTTCAATTTTATAATCATTTTAGTTTTGGACCTCAAAATCCTTGTAATTTAATTTATTTAAAGTTAATTTTTCGGACCATTTGAGGTGCGAATCAGCCCCCAAATTTGGAGCATGTGATCCTCACCTCTACATAATGATGGAGTTAGCTTTTAGTTTCATTATCGAGCTCCAAGGGTCGATTATTGATCTGTTTTCCGATCTAATTTTTGCAATATGGATGGATATCGTTAGTTGAGTATTGCCATGTAGTTTCTGTTTTTGATAGTGTGGCAGCGATTTGAGGCTCTTCAAAGTGACGGTTTATGTTGCACTTTGATTTCGAGGTAGATGGTTTCTATCTTCAGACTTAGCTTAGCTTATATATATACATACATTGTATGGTCGTTAGAAAGAATTTTAGAGTAGCATTAAGTCTAAATTGATTCTTAGATATGAATTAGCCATTTTTCGAACTTTAGATTAGTACTTTAGCCTTAAGCCTTAGCTTACGTTAATCTGTCTTGGCATGATTAGCACAAAATTCTTAGAAATGCTTTTGGGGGATCGAAACTTAGCGATAGAGGTAGCTTATTATTCGTTAAGTGTAATTTGGATGATTTTATATTCTAATTGTTATTTTATCCGTGTTACTGAGATTGTGGGCCTGAGGCTTTGGATTTAAACTAACTGGAATTCCAGGTTAGTACGTTTGCACTATGGAGGGTATCCACCCTACCTTGCTTGATAAATATGTTTGTTGGATTGTGCATTTATAATTGACATGCATTGCATTTGCATTTAATCATAACATGAGTTAAGAGGCAAAAAGATATTGGTTTTTGGTTTTTAACTATTGTGCCTTGATTTGTACTTGATTTGATCTCTGATAGAGTGTATCACTGTTTTACGAATGAAATTTGGATTTTTACGAAAGTTTGCACCACTTTCAAGAAGTTTCCAACTTTTAGAAAGATTGTATTGTTAAACTTGGTGGTTTTCTGGTTTGAAGGATATATTTTTCTGATATTGCATATGTTGATAAGCTCAGGCAGACCACATATTGAATTCTAAATTTTATGATTACTGCATTTGTAGTTGAGTTGAGGCGGGTCTGCGAAATGTCTCGGGGAGCCTATGAGAGTCCAACGAGGCAGTTTTGGGGGGATTTTTCATTTAATGCATTGCATTATTTCATGTTGTATGCCATCTTCCGACCTTCATTATTATTGTTATCTTCACCGTTAGTGGTTATGAGTATGGCTTCCGGTGTAGCTTTTAATTCATAGTGTTAGCACTATCGTGCTTCTCATAGTTATATAGCATTTTTTTGAGCTATACCAGTTTATGATGCCTACTGAGTACCTTTGTTTGTTGGGAAAGGCAAGCACAAAATAAATGTGCACGACAGGGCAATAGCAGAAGAAAATTCAAGTAAAAATTTTCCCTTCTATTTGAACCAAGAGAAGACAAAATAATGCAAGAACAAACACTGATTGGGCAGCCAACAAATCAACCAAGCAAAAAAAATAAATCAACATACGAGACACCAAAGTTTAACGTGGAAAACCTCTTTGGTGTGAAGAGTAAAAACCACAAGGCATAAGCTCTACTATAATCAACAAGAGTTACAAAAGTGTTCTCCAAAATGGTCACCAACAAAGTGCCAAACAATGAGCAACACAACTACAAGATAGCACAAAAAACTAGAGATATAAAACAAGCAAAAACACCAAACCCGCAGCTACTATTCACGAGCTAAAATCTGGAGCTATAGGACTCCAAATCACCCTCTCTCAGTTCCCAATCAAAGATTAAGTTGAAAGGAACAAGCTGTCCAAAAATCAGCTCAATCGGACAATAAACGAAGCGGAAATCGCGATTTAAAATTGGTTGCTAGGGCTTGTGCGAAAATTTGCACTTTCTCACTTTTCTCTTTATATGGCTGCTCTCAATCTCTTGTGATTCTTCTCAATAAGACCTAAAAGAAAGTCTTACATATGTACCATAATATTGGCTTATGGGCAAAAGTGGGCTAGTCAAATTTGGGCTAAATTTATCCACAAAGGAAAGGAAAGAAGACCCAAAACCTTGGATTTTTATTTATCCACATAGAAAGGGAAAAAGGCCCAAAACCCAACAATTCTCCCCCTAACGACTATGTGGAGGAAACCGCCATCCCGGCGATCATGCAACATTCTTCAAACTTCCCTCTTGGCAAGCTTTAGTCATCATGTCGAAACCATTATAATTGGTATGGATTTTCTCAAGTTCAAGAAACTTAGAATCCAACACATCTCGAATCCAATGATACCTCACATCAATGTGTTTAGATCGACCATGAAATGTAGAATTCTTGCCAAGGTGAATAGCACTTTGACTGTCACAATAAAGCACATACCTCTCTTGAGCACAACCAAGTTCCCCCAAAAATCTCTTCATCCAGTTCAACTTTTTGCAAGCTTCAACAGCTGCAATAAGCTCAGCCTCTGTAGTAGATAGAGCAACACATTTTTGCAATTTAGATTGCCAAGACACAGCTCCCCCTGCAAAAGTAATCAAGTAGCCTGAAGTAGATTTACGAGTATCAACATCACCGGCCATGTCTAAATCAGTGTAACCATAGAGAATAGGCTTCCTTGTACCAAAACACAAAATCAAACTAAAAGTGCCACAAAGATATCTCATAATCCACTTTACAGTATTCCAATGCTCTCTTCCTGGATTAGAAAGAAAAAGGCTAACAATACCAACAGCATGAGCAATATCTGGTCTTGTACACACCATTGCATACATCAAACTACCAAAAACTGAAGCATAAGGAACTTTCTTCATTTCTTCCTTCTCACCATAAGTGGAAGGACAATGTCTAGTACTCAATTTGAAGTGCATAGATAAAGGTGTACTGACAACCTTAGCTTTGTCCATGTTAAATCTACGAAGTACTTTCTGAATGTACTTCTCTTGTGACAACCACAATTTCTTGGCATCTCTATCACAGACAATCTACATGCCAAGAATCTACCTTGCTGGTCCCAAGTCTTTCATAGCAAAAGACTTATTCAACTCTACTTAAGCTTTTTAATCTTGCAAGCATTATGACCAACAACAAGAATGTCATCAACATAAAGCAAAATGATAATAAAGTCACCATCAGAGAATTTTTGCACAAAAACACAATGGTCTGGGAGCTTGTTTTAGACCATACAAGCTCTTCTTCAATTTGCAAACATAATTCTCTTTTCCCTTGACTTCAAAGCCTTCCGTCTGCTCCATATAAATTTCTTCATCCAAGTCACATGGAGAAAAGCAGTTTTAACATCCATCTATTCAACCTCCAAGTCCAGACTTGCAGCCAAGCCTAAAAGCACACGGATGGATGACATCTTCACTACTGGAGAGAATATCTCATCAAAATCAATTCCCTTTTTCTAGTTAAAGCCCTTCACAACTAATCTAGCCTTATACCGTGGAACCGGGTTACCATCTTCATGTTTCACCCTAAAAACCCACATGTTCTTCAAAGCTTTTCGATCTTTAGGTAGCATAACCAAATCAAAAGTATGATTATCATGTAGTGACTTCATTTCATCCTCCATAGCATCAAACCACATTTCTCTTTCTTCACTTTCCATGGCCTCATCAAGACTCTCTGGTTCTCCCACGTCAGTCAAGAGTACATACTCATTGGGAGAATACCGAGATGAAGGTATTTTCTCTCTAGTAGATCTTTTGAGAGAACTCTCTGGAGCATTAATAATAGTTGGTTGCTGACCAACTACATCGTCTTGCACTGGAGCATCAATGGCATACTGGTCATTCTGAATATGATCACCATCTTCAATATCAACTTGAAGATTTTCACCTGGTGGAATAGTCAAAGGAACTAGATAGATTAACATCAACTAGGCTCTCACTGTTCTGAGAATCAACTTTCTCAGCTTTGTCAAGATCTTCAATTTTTTGGCCTTCAAAAAACACAACATCACGGCTTCTACCAAGTTTCTTCTCAACTGGATCAAAGAAACAATAGTCGAATGCATCTTGACCATAACCAACAAAGATACATTGTTTAGTTTTAATATCCAACTTTGACCTCTCATCCTTAGGAACATGCACAAAGGCTTTACACCCAAAAACTTTAAGATGATCATAAGAAACATTCTTACCAGACCAAACTCTATCAGGAACATCACCATTCAAATCAACAGTAGGAGATAAATTGATAACATAGGAAACAATATTAAGTGTTTCTGCCCAAAAGGAATCTGGCAGCTTAGCATCTGAAAGCATACATCTAACCCTCTCAACAAGAGTTCTATTCATCCTCTCCGCTAAACCATTTAGTTGAGGAGTCTTTGGAGGAGTTTTCTGACGCCGAATACCCTGCTCTCTGCAATATCTATCAAAAGGACCAATATACTCACCACCATTATCAGAATGGATGCATTTCAATTTCTTCCATGTATGTCTCAACCAAGGCCTAAAAAAAAGGACCACACAAATCAGAATGTACCAACTCCATCAAATCAAGCTTTCTTGAAGGCGGATGACTCTGAAAAGATACTCTTTTCTGTTTACCGGCTAAGCAATGAACACACTTGTTCAACTTTGCTTGTTTCACTCTAGAAAACAAATTTTTCGTAGCCAAATTGTCCATCCCCTACTCGCTCATATGACTCAGTCTTCTATGCCATAACAATGATGAAGTATCATTCTCCACCACATTTACTAAGCCTCTGAAAATGGAGCACTAAAAAACATACAAGTTAAACAACTTGTCACCACGAGCTACCGCCATCAAACCTCTTGTAAGTTTCCACTGGCCAGCACCAAAAGTATTAACATAACCCTCATCATTAAGGTATCCAACAGAAATCAAATTCAAGCGAACATCTGAAGCATGCTTGACATTATTGAGAACTAGTTTGGAACCATTATTACTTTTCCAAACAAATAGTCCCAATACCAAGAACCGCAACCTCAGGATTATTGTCCATTTTCAACATCCCAAAGTTACCTGGAGTATAAGAAGAAAATAATTCCTTCCTAGGCGTGACATGAGAAGTAGCACCAGAATCCACAGACCAGCTAGACTCATCGCAAACAAGATTGACGGTATTTTCATCACAAGAAACAAGAAGGTCATCATTAGCAATAACAGCAACACGATTTTCATTATCGCCTTCTTTATTTTGTTTTTTAATTTCATATCTCTCTTGTACCTGAAACAATATTTCTTGATATGCCCATTCTTGTGGCAATAGTCACATGTAACATTCTTGAATCTAGACTTTGACTTTCCTTTACTTTTATCTCTGTCATTGTGACCTCTAAACTTGCTTCTCCCCCTGTCTTCAGTAACCAAAACATCGGAGTGTGAAGTAGAAGAAGATGAGCCTTGAGTTCTTGTTCTCATCTCTTCATTCAAGACACCACTCTTAGCATATTTCATGGTCACAACATCACTGGGAGCAGAATTAGTCAAAGAAACTTGAAGAGTTTCAAAAGAGTCAGGCAGAGTATTATGAAGCCATAGTCCTTGAATTTCTTTATCGAATTTTACACCCATTCCGGACAGTTGGTCAAGAACACCCTGAAAATCATTAATATGATCAGAAATAGGAGTGCCCTCTTCATACCTGATGTTCATCAATTGTTTCAAAAGAAACAATTTATTATTGCCAGTCTTCGAAGCATATAGTGTCTCGAGCTTGTCCCACAAACTTCTGGCATGTGTCTCATTAACAATGTGATTTCTCACATTATCTTCAACCCATTGTCTGATATAGCCACAAACCTTTAAGTGCTCAAATTCTCAATCCTCATCATTCATAGATTCGGGTTTATTAGAAGCAAACACAGGTAGATGCATTTTCTTGACAAATAGAAGATATTTCATCTTGCCTTTTCAAGTATGATAATTACTACCATTCAAACAAATCATCTTGCTCATATTTGACTCCATCATTCAAATAGATAATCAACAGCAAACCAATGCTCTGATACTACTTTGTTGGGAAAGGCAAGCACAAAATAAATGTGCACGACAGGGCAATAGCGGAAGAAAACCCAAGTCAAACCTTTCCCTTCTATTTGAACCAAGAGAAGACAAAATAATGCAAGAACAAACACTGTTTGGGCAGCAAACAAATCAACCAAGAAAGAAAAATAAATCAACACACGAGACACCAAAGTTTAACGTGGAAAACCTCTTCGGTGTGAAGAGTAAAAATCACAAGGCCAAAGCTCCACTATAATCAACAAGAGTTACAAAAGTGTTCTCCAAAATGGCCACCAACAAAGTGTCAAACAATGAGCAACACAACTACAAGATAGCACCAAAAACTAGAGAAATAAAAGAAGTAAAAACATCGACCTTGCAGCTATTGTTCACGAGCTGAAATCTGGAGCTACGGGACTCCAAATCACCCTCTCTCAGTTTCCAATCAAATATTAAGTTGAAAGGAACAAGCTGTCCAAAAATCAGCTCAATCGGACAAGAAACGAAGCGGAAATCGCGATTTGAAATTGGTTGCTAGGGCTTGTGCGAAAATCTGCACTTTCTCACTTTTCTCTCTATATGGCTGCTCTCAATCTCTTGTGATTCTTCTCAAATAAGACCTAAAAGAAAGTCTTACATATGCACTATAATATTGGGCTTATGGCAAAAATGGGCTAGTCAAATTTGGACTAAATTTATCCACAAAGGAAAGGAAAAAAGACCCAAAACCTTGGACTTTTATTTATCCACATAGAAAGGGAAAAAGGCCCAAAACCCAATATTGTTTTGGTACTCATACTGCACTTCTACATATTTTTCTAATACAGTGCCTAGTACGAACCATCCTTGTCAATTTCTGATCGTTTGAGATCGTCGTTATTGGATTGTGGTTAGCTCTCGGCATCCGGAGACTTACTATCTTCCTTCCTTATTTTTGTTGTCTATATTTTTATTTATTTAGATAGACTTGTTGTAAATAGCTATGCACGTACTTTAGATGCTCATGTAGCAGTGACACTAGGTCTTCTTTGTATATTTGTCTTTCTCAATCACTTTCGGGCTTTTATTGTTTATTTTGTACCATTTTGTCCACATCTATTCTATGGTCCCTTTCTTATCTTATTATTGTTTCCGTGTTAGTTATTTTTAATTTTGTTTATAGCTTTGTACTTTTGGATTTTAATTTGCCTACTGGAGTTATGATAATCGTCATCATAATCTGATTTTGAATCGTGACACAAATAATGAATCTGCTCTACAATCATAAAGTATTTTTAAGGGGAAAATAAACTAGATTTAGAAAAAAAGATAAAATATCATGATCATATTTTAATTTACCAAATGCTACATCAACTCATTTACATGTTAACCACACTTCAAGCTGCCATAGACTTTGTTTCTCATTCATATGATTTTGTGAGTGATAATACCAATATTTAGAAACTTACATAATTATATTATATTAAAAAAATATTTACCATTTTTAACAATAACATTTTCTTTTCACTTGATCACCTTTAATACATTTATAATATAAGTTTAATACATATTACAAAGAATAATTTATTATTCACATATAATACAAGTTTTATTGATAGATAATACATTTCACACATTTTAATACACTTATAATACAATGTGTCAATTTCTCACCAAACAAGCATAATATATTAAAAAAACAGTTATAATACATATATATTGCATATATAATTCACTTTTAATACATATTGTAGATTTAACATAGTATTGTCGTGTATTGCTATAAATAGTAGTAATAAATAAAAAGTATCGCTAAAATCAGTAATTATTTATTAAAAGGTACTCATTCAAGTAATTTAAATTACTTAAGTGTTACTTCGATTAAATGCACGACAAGCTAGAGGTTTCTTCATCTCAAGAGAAAGCTTCAAACATTCTGAAAGATCAACAGGTTTACTTGGAAGCCATTTGAACCGTTGAAGAAGTCGGGCTAGCCATAGGTGCACTGTGGCTAACCCTAGTACCCTTCCTGGACAAACCCGACGTCCAGACCCAAACGGAGCAAGCCTAAGATCCGATCCCATGATTGAAAAGTCTTCTTTATTGATGAATCTTTCGGGCTTGAAAGACCATGAATCTTCCCAAATAGTTGGGTCATGTGTAATAGCCCACATATTGACCATTGCAGTTGTCCCAGCTGGAATGAAACACTTGTCAATATAAGTATCATGCATAGCTAAACGAGCCCAAGAGAGAAGTGGGCCTGGTGGATGTAATCTAAGAACTTCTTTTACTATGGCTTGCAAATAAGGAAGGTTTTGTATGTCTGAGTCTTGTACATTTCTGTTATGACCCACACATGTGTCAATTTCTTCTTGTGCTTTTTCTTGAACATCTTGATGTAAAATCATTCTTGCCAAAATCCACTCTACAAGGATGGCTACTGTATCTGTTCCTCTAAATACCATTTCCTATATCAAGTAAAAAAATAATTAATTCAATTTATACCATTGTACACTTCTCAAATGTAATGACATATATACCGTTAAAACTCATATATTTGATCTCAACTTGCTTGAAAGTAAGACGTGTAATATATAGTTGTTATATGTTGTAGTTGTACAATTCTCAATGCGCACTTGTTTTAGAAAGCAAAATATTTGTACTTTGTATAATTCATGAACACAACTATTTATTTGGTACATGAGTAGAATTGTCTTTCTTTTATTTTCTCGGAATTAATAAAAGGTTTAATTTAAGTGGGACACACGTTTTGTAGTAACTCGAAACTTATAGTTAGAAGCATCGTGTAGAAAATAAGCATAGTTTAGTTCGAACACCATGATCATAAAAAAAAACATAGTTTAGTAAGGATTTGGGCTCCTCCTCATACATTTCCTTTTCATATTTTAGTGCATATTTAGATGAGTGACATTTGTCATATTTCAAAAGGTTTAGATTAAATTAATTTAACAAGTTTCTTAACTATAGTAAATGAATAAGTTAGAAAAAAACTTCTCCAACTTTAGTAAGAAAAAATTCATCATCGACAAATTTTAGCTCCTCATTAATATAATCATTTTCATGATATATGTTTTACATCCCTATTAATATCATCGCCGTAACCTAAATTGAAGAATACTCTCTATGTTTTTTATTTATTATTATCTGACCAAATAAAACCAAAGATAAAAGTATAATGAGATCATACATGAGTTAAACAGCAGTAAAATAATTAAGAAAAAAAGGCGACTGACTTTGATTTTACAGAGAAAATACTCTACCAAAGTTGGTGAGCTTTTTTAATAATTCATTCCTTAACTATAATTATAAGAAGCTTATTAAATTAATTTAATTTTAGATTTTTAAATTTTAAATATGACAAGTGTCATTTATCAAATATGCACTTGGTCATGAAATGAAAAAGAATATGTAATATAGAGAAGCCGTAATATGCTAGTAGACTAATTATTCCTAATAATAAGTTCTATTATTAGACTTAATTAAGCTAATTATCTATCTAAATATGCACTTGAGGAAATGAAAAGAATATGTAATATAGAAAGTCGTGCTATGCTAGTAGACTTATTCCTAATTATAAGTTTTATTATTAGATTTAGTTGACCAATCATTAATCTAAATATACACTTTGAGGAAATGAAAAGAGTACTTAATATAGAGAAGTCGTAATATGCTATAAATTCTATTAAGGAAATGAAAATAATACTTATATATAATATAGAGAAGCCGTAATATGCTATAAGTTCTATTGAGGAAATGAAAAGAATACTTAATATAGAGAAGCCGTAATATATACTATAAGTTCTATTGAAGAATGAAAAGAATATTTAATATTAAAAAAAGCCATAGTATGATTGATATAAGTTCTATTATTAGAGTTAATTAAGCCCGTTGTTGGTGGAGCTGGAAAAACTAAAAGTGAAAAACTTATTTTATATACATATATCTAAAACCATATATTAAATATACCACATGCAGTAGACTTATTGCTGACGAAGATAATTAAATTTTGTAGTTGACACCCATATGACAAAAAGTTTACTTTTAATAATGATTCATTTCACTTTAAAGCATCAACGAATCTTAGCGATCAACCTAGTTAATTGTATTATATACTCTAGATATGTTCAACGAGTTGACAATATCTTTTATGATAAGAAAATACTTTCTTTGTCTCGATACTTTTCATTTTTCGAGAGTCAAATCATTTAAGTTTGATCAGAAATTTACGTGTGGAATTTTCAAATTTTTTTTTTAAAATGAAATTTTGTATATTTGTAAACTACGTAAAAAGTACTATAAGTAAATAATTAAAATATATATGAAAAATTTACGATAAAAAATAGACTTATTTAAATTTTAAAATTCAAAAAATATCACATAAATTGAGACGAAGGGAGTATTATTTTCTACGTCCTACAATAGAAGGTTATCTTAGCAAAAAGAAATTTGTTCTAAAATAAGTGTCGATCTTATAATTTTTCAACTATACCTTCTACTCCATTTAATTAGAGATATTTTAATAAACTACATATTGTACTTATTAGTTTTTAAATAAATTTGATTTTTATTAAGATGACACTTAAGAGACCGAGAGAGTATTCACTAGCTTAGCTCTAAGCGTATGGAAAGAAGTTAAATTCAAAATTGAAAGGTAATCCTTACCCACAAAATAGCCACCATATCTTCATCTTTAAGTTGATCTTCTTTTGCCAAAGATAGCAAAACACTAAGGAAGTCATTATTCATATTTACTAATTCTCCCTCTCTTCTCCTTTTTTTCATTATTTCACCAACTAGTTCATTCACTTGAGCTCCCAACTTATAACACCTTCTCTTAGTACCCCAAAAGTCTAAAGGGATATAATCTGACCAATTAAATTCTCCAATCAATTCATATCCTTCCTTCACCATTAACCCTAACTTCTCACCTTCTAACCCTAAACTACTCCCAAACACACTTTCAAGGATATTACTCAAAGACCCTTGTCTCAACAACCCTCTAACCTCAATAAAACCACTCTCATTCATCTCCTTCACAACTTCTCCTATCATGTTATCGGCTATAAGTTGTCGAAGACTCTCAAAACATGAAATTCTCCTAGGAGAAAACATGTGATTCGTAGCAATTCTTCTTAGGTTTCGCCAATAACTCCCATAGGGAGCAAAACCAATGGCTCTTTCAAACATGAGAAGTTTGGTTGATTCTTTCAAGGGACGGCTAGAAAATGAGGCACTCCATAGAATTTCCTTCGCAGTGTCAGGGTGGCTACTAATGATAACTCGAGTAGCACCAAGGCTTATTGTCATTAATCGAGTTGAGCCTAGTGATGAAGCAATCATGGCTAGTTTCCGGTGAGCACAAGACCCCATTTGAGGTAGAAATCCCAAAAAGGGCCAAGAAAAAGGACCATGAAGTTTATTAGGGTTTCGATGATGATGATGGTGATAGTGAGTATAGTTTCTCCATGCAAACCCTCCGGGCACTAGCCAATAGTTCAAGAGGAAATTAAGTAGGAGGGAGAAGAGGAGAGTTGCAAGAGTGAAAGGCCATGGATAAGCATAGTAAGAAATAACTAAGATGATGAAGAGGGCTAGCATGAAGGGCTTCATGATTAATTAATTTGGGACTTAAAAATGTAAAAGGTGTACAAGTAAAATAACTAAAATATTGGAAATGGAATCTTGTTTGTCGTGAGAGAATTGCATGTGGAATGATTAGTATATATAGGGTAAGTGGAAAGTAATTAAGTTTGGTTAATTATTTGGTTTCTTTTTGCTTAACCCTGGTTAAGGGACCTTTTTCTTTCGACAATGATAACAAATGATAATTGTTATAATATATTATAGTGTGGATGTCCACTATACCAAGAAGTTACTCTCACTCATTATCTCCATTACTTTCCTCCATTATGAAGATAATCATAACCTCCATAACCTCCAACTTTATAATCATTATTCTTATAACATGATTTCACTTCCATAACCTCCCCTATTATATTCATGTTAATGTCATGTTTATGACTAATCTTTTGTATGCCTCTATGTTACACTATAAATAGAGGCATAAGGGTTCATATTGTATACACTTGAAGATTTGGTGAATACTTGAAAGAAAGAAAGTTATATGATATTGTTCCTCTTGTATTATATTCTTCTTGTCTCATCTTTATATTGTTCTTTTGTTCTTAAGTTTTACAACACGTTATCAACACGATTGTTCTACTATTAGAGGATTGAAGCAAAGTAAATATAAAGAAGGTAAAAATATTTGTGTTTATTTTTCTCTCGGGAACAAGGTAAATTACTATATAATCTATTTTATATTTACTTTTGATTATGCATCGTTAGTTTTCTTACCATCTCAAAATTATATGAGTCCAACAGTTTGATCACTTATATATTTAAAAAGTAAAATTAGTTTTGTAAGTTAATAATTTGTAAAGAAATTGTTCTTTATGATCTTGTTTTATTAAAAGATAAGTTATTGAGTTATGTGGCATATACATATTGATTGGATTATCATTATTGGTTACTTTTG
>JAJOOS010033462.1:0-12337 GCA_029582725.1 Solanum chiquidenum | reverse complement strand
GGTATGGGAAATAGAGACATTACATACGTAGGAAGTGCGTCAAGAACAGAGTTGATAAGGATGAGCCTCCCTCCTAGTGAAATGTATTGTGCCTTCCACCTAGCCAATCTTTTTTCAGTTTTCTCTAATATTCCATCCCAAATTTCCCCTGCCTTGTGTTCACTGCCCAGAGGCATACCAAGGTATGTAGTTGGCAAATTTTCAACTTTGCACCCTAAAATGATTGCAAGATTTTGGATATTTGGCACCTCTTTTATCGGGAACAAACTGGTTTTTCCCCAATTAACTTTCAAGCCAGAAGAAGCTTTAATAATAGTCAAAATCATTCTGATGTAACCTATTTGTTCAACCTTTGGCTCACAAAATATCACTGTAGGTGACATACCTCCATTATTTCCCCTCTACTATTTCGTATCTCAAACCCTTTAATCCATCTATTTTGTAATGCTATCCTCATCATGCTATCAAATCCCTCCATTGCTAGTATAAACAGGAAAGGAGACAGAGGGTCACCTTGTCTAAGACCCCTTTCAGAACCAAAAAAACCTACAGGTTCACCATTCACCAAAACAGAGAACTTGACAGTTTTGATGCAAAAATCAATCCATTTCAACCATTTCTCACCAAATCCCATTTGACTGAGAGTATTCAACAAGAATCTCCAGTTGACATGATCATAAGCTTTTTCTATCTCCAGTTTCTTTGACATTAAACTTAAATTGTTCTATCATCTACACTGGCGAGTTAAAATATTAAATATCTGTCTAGTTGTGCTGTACCATGAATCCAAATACCCTCATGCTAAGTAAAAGGATCAAATTTAAAATTTCTTTCATTTCTCAAAAAAAGAAAAGAAAAAGGAGAGAATGTTCAGACCAGAAGATCCCAGAATGTTTAGGCTTGCGCATCCTTAGCTATGAATCTTGAGCAGTTAGATTACGTATTTGTAATTTGTGAGGTATTCCATTTTCCTTTTCCCTATCAAAATGCTGATATGCCAGTTCCTTATTTAGTCTTGTTGCAGACTGGAAAAGTTGTTACTAGTGCTTCTTCCACTGCTGATGGAAAGTTTGCCATCAAGCTTGAGAAACGTAGCCTTGATTATGTGGAACAGGTTGAAGCTGATTATCTTCTTATTGCTAGTGGGAGTAGTAAGCAGGTCAGTTTGGTAATGAGTTAGTTTTTTTTGCATCTATTCCTTCACTTCATTTCCATCTTTTCCTGTTCAGGGTTATAATCTTGCCACTCAACTTGGTCATTCAATTTTGGAACCTGTTCCAAGCCTGTTCACTTTCAAGATTGATGACTTGAAGTTAGCAGAACTGTCTGGTGTAGGTTTCTTTACCATTTGCAGCCAATTGAGTGAAATCAGTCTTTGAGGTGTTTGGCTGCTACTCCTTATGTTTTATATCACATCAATGAAGATATAGCTTGTCAATTATGTGTTGTCAATAGTTCCTTCTTTCCTGAATCATGAATATACTCGGGGAGATGATTTATATGTCTCGTAAGTATTTTTTTAATATTTTTTTTGGATTCAGATCCTATTGGTTTTCAAATAGTAGTATTAAGGTTGACCTACCTCTGATTGTCAGTCAACTATCTCCACTGAGAATTGATTCTTTCCTCTATTCTAGCATTTAATATGTCTTATGAGACACTAGTTCCTTTTGACTTCTACCAGTCTACCTTGCATGCTTCAAATTTCTATGTTCTGTAAGTACTGAGCTAGTTCTTCTCCGGAATATGTGCGATTGCTATATAAAAACATGAGTCTTGTCTCCCCTGTAAAATCACCTTTATTAAATTTTAGGTGATGCTTTGGTGTTATATATATTCTGGGACAATGTGCACCGATTGTACCTTTTCGTCTAATGACATAGTGATCTTTGATTTATTCCTTAACAGAGTTTCCTTTAAATTATGTATATTTTAACTGGTTCATTTTTATTTTGTTTTGCTTGAAATTTATATTAAAGTGAACACCATATTATACTCCATCCTTTTCAATTTGTTTGTCTTAGATTAACTTGACACTGAGTTTAAAAAAAGTAAAGAAGACTTTTGAATCTTGAGGTCTTAAACTAAATATATGTATAATGTACCAAAATGTCTTAAACCTGCCATGTGGGATGTTGAAATTCAAGAGTTGCCAAATTTGGAAAGAGGCTTCTTTCTGAAACAGCCTAAAAAGGAAAGTAACACAAACAAATTGAAACATAGGGAGTATATATTACAAACATCAATTGCAATTTTGTGTTGATTATTAAAACAGTCGTGACATACTTATCACACCTTTGAGTATGTGAATATATTCATGCTTATGACTGACAGTAACCATTTTGCTTGTTATCCATAGGTAACATTCCCAAAAGTAAAAGTAAAATTACAGTTGGAAGGCATCCAGAAGAAAATACCACAGCTTACTCAGGTATGCACTTCTGATTGGTTGCATTTCTTGGATAGTATATTTGTACTGCAGAACAATAATACTATCTTTTAGGTAGGACCCATGCTCGTAACCCACTGGGGACTCAGTGGGCCTGTGGTTCTTAGGCTATCTGCTTGGGGGGCACGTTATCTATCCAGTTCAGACTATAAGGGTAAAAAATGACTTCCTTCTTCTGTTTTTGTCATTTTCTCTTTACCACAACCTTTTCTCTTGCTAAATTTAGTTGCAAACACATCCAGGTACGCTTTGCGTGGATTTTACTCCTGACCTCCATATTGAAGATCTAAAGTCTGCACTCACTCGTCACAAGAGTCAATTTTTGGTAATACATTCGATGACCTGAATTGAAGCTAAAGGCTTTGATTCCATATAAACAGTTTTGTCAAATATGGGAAATGTCTGGAAGAGAAAATAGAAAGCTGTCCTCCATGAGAAGAGAACTACTTTTATAAAAAAATACAGAAGGGAAAGAAAGATGCATGAACTAATGCTTGAAATTACATTAAAGATTTGCATTGTAGATTGAGCAACTGTATCCATGGATCTTTCATTTGTTTTGAAGTACGTGTGATGTGAGCGGTTATGGGTTCCTGTGAAATACATAGCAAAAAAAGGTGTATATATCTCTACCTAGTACTCACACACACCCATATAAGATATTTTCCATGGTCCATATAAGATAGTTGAGCAGCAATAGATAGTTCTACTAATTTATTGAACCACATAAACAGATTGTATGAGATGTACTCATGCTTAGGGTTCTTTAACTATTGATCAATCTTATCAAAAGAAAAAGGTTCTGAAACTATTGATAGTTGTCTCCTGTAAATAATATCTCATCATGACAAGAAAGCATATGATTTCTGATTTGTATAGGATCTCACTTCACCACTTTCCTTATTGTTCTCTTCAATGCAGAGGCAGAAGGTGCTGAATTCTTATCCTTCTGAACTTGCGGTTGTGAAAAGATTTTGGAAGTATATATTAGATCGTGAGGTCAAAATGTTTACTTCAGTTGCAAGGATATTTTTGGGCTTCTACATAAAAATATCTTCTCAGAATGTTTGACGTCCACTTCTATTTTTTTAAATTTCCTTTTCGATTAATGCAGGGCATATGTGGAGACATGCTGTGGTCTTCCATTTCCAATAATTTGTTAATTTCTGTCGCTGCTTTGTTAAAAGATTGTGCATTTAGCGTGAAGGGAAAGGTATCATGGCTCTTCCCATTTCTCAGACTCATTTCTGCATTTGATGTCATTACTTTGATTGAAAAGAAACTTTCTGTTGCATTCTTTTTGGGGTAATGAAGGGCCAATTTAAGGATGAGTTTGTCACAGCTGGTGGTGTTCCACTTTCAGAGGTGCTCCCTTTTCTTTTCTTCCCGCCTATATGCCTTCCAATGCGCCAATCCAAAGACCCTTTCAATTTAGCTAAATTAATTTCTGAGAGTTGCAATCTTTCTATTTCTTCAAACAGATCTACCTTGATACAATGGGGAGCAGGATCAATCCACATCTCTACTTTGCTGGAGAGGTTGTCTAACTTATGCCTATGGTTTACTTTCCTTGCTTCAGGTGCAAATGTAGGACACAGTTTACGGCTTAAAATATTTGTTTCTGATTCTTTGACAATCCTGTAGGTACTCAATGTTGATGGTATTACTGGTGGCTTCAATTTTCAGGTAATGTGAGCTTGATCTGAATCCACAGGGTAGAGTTAACAAGAAAAGCATCATGTTCTCTTTATTTTATACTTAATGTAAATGCACATATATATCTATAAGTCTGATGGGTATACTACAAAGAGAAGTCAATTTTTATTTTGTGTAAACAATCTGTTCAGCCAAAACCTTTATCTTATAATCATATTACTATCTGGTGTATCATTCAGAAACTGAAGAAGTGAAGGTAGCAAATAAAATTGTAATGCAATGGGTCCAAATGAAAAGAGAAAAAGTGAGGATTCATATAGCCTATTACAACTATCTTAGGATTGAGGAATAGCTGTTATTGTATCAATTCCATCACACACCAAAAATAGATCATATTGCCGATGTAGTTGGTGGATAGTCAAAGTGTACTGTAGTCAGTTTATTTCGAGATAAATACAGTAGGAATCCTTGTAAAAGTAAAGTCATGGTCAACCTACTTTAAACAACTATATTGGTGCTCATCTTTTCCGCATCTTCTTATAAACAGTAGACTGGAAATGTCATTTTGTAGAGACTTTGTACTTTCAAAGTGGTCGTCTTCGTCATTGTCTTAAGAAATTTGTTTTAAGTTTTCTTTATTAACTTATATAAAAAAAAATTGGGTTTTTATCTTTCTGTAATTCCAGTTTTCCCATGATGTTTAGTCCTACTAGACATAAAACATGAAGATTTTTCTTGGACTCTTTACGCTTACAGCAGTGATGATCTGCTCCCTTTGTATATTCCTTTACAACATTTTATTGTTGCTTGAGTTTCAATGGGTAGCCTTTAACAATAAAAAGAAAGAAAGAAAAGAGCATGATAGACGACCTTAAGTTAATCTCTTGGGAAAATAACAGACTAAATATGTTGTATTAGAAGGAAGTTGTACTGATATAAATTTGAACTGAGGGTACTAGGGGTATATTTAAACCCGATAGTTATTTTCTGCTAAAAATGACTTATTTTGATATTCGATGTTATATCGTGTAGTTTACTAATGATTACCCAACACGATATTACCTTTCTCTTAAGATTCTTTATTGAACTATTTTGCAATTTTATTTAGCAAAGTTTTGATACAGCAATTCTATATTATAAATTTAATTTTTGATGTCTGACCTATTTTATTTATTGTAAACGTCTTTGTTCAACGAGATTATCTTTAGTGTTGAGCCCCTCTACATAGTTATACATGCGTCCCGATGGATTTGTGATTGATATTCTAGCAAATGTGAAACCAGACACTGATAAATCTGATATCGCTGTTCTTAACGATGATATGCTGTCTTGCTCCTAAAACACATATTCACTGTCTGAACTAAACCTACTTTACCCATGTGTCTTCTTTCTTATTTTCGTTTTCTATTCCTTCTCTTTATATATATATTGTGATTTCAGCTGGCTACTTTCTTCATCTGATTGTTTAGCCCTCGGCCAACTGTGCAGAATGCTTGGACAGGGGGATACATTGCAGGAACAAGTATCGGTAACCTAGCTGTACATGAGAGAGTATATCAGTAAGTTATGCAGTAATTTGGAGATATTGAAGTGCTGATGAAGTTTTTTGAAGTAGTGAATCTCCTAGTTATGTCAACTCTTTTTTTTTTTTTTTTCAAAAGGGAAAAGGTAAGTGTATCAAAAGACTTGTGTATAAGTTCAGGTAGTGAAATCTCTTCGGAATGAATGAGAATAGTTACTGATAGCATGAATTCTCGTCCTGCATCAGTGACCTATTTTATAAGAGATCTTCATTTTTATATCTAAAGGATCTGCAAAAGTCATTTTTTTTCCTATTTAATTTGTAAGTGGTCAGAAGAGATCATTTCCTCGTGACGCTATATATGTTGCTTGAATATTTCATTGGCTTGATGTAATTGTGTCAAACGGAGTTGAATAATACCATGTGAATTGCTATTAAGAGCTTTTAAGTTTCCAGACCAAGTTAATAAAGAAAATTGCCGGACTGTGATTGCACCTATTAATATTCCTCATACTAAAATTATGGATACGTAATTGCAACACAATTTTCAGTTATGTGTTGAGTTTCTTGTTGAAAATTCTCCAAATTGGATTTGTTTGATTTTTCAAAATGTTGAAAAGTACATGGAGATTTTATCAAGGCTCAAGTAATGAAAAGCTTTTAAAAATATTAATTAAAGTTGAATATGTAGTGTGGAATGATCCAACAATGACATCAAATTTTAAGTTAGAACATAGTTTTGTTTTGTCTTTTTTTTCTCCACATAGTTAATAAGGAGTTTTGGTGAATGTCAGCTTCTCTATCTGATCTTTTATAGTTGGCGAAAAGGTTTTAAAAAACTAATAATTGCATTATTGGTTTTTAAATTGGTGTTTTTTGGGGCCTAATTAATTCATATTTATGTCGAAAAATTTCATTTTAAAGATAAAACACTTTCTATTAAAGATGATTTTATTTTTAGGACTCGAATTAAAACCTTTAATTAATAATAAATAGTTACTTTCCACTCCATTGCGACCTTTGGTGATAACTGCATACCGTCTCCATTGAGCATTTCTATTATCTATACCCCACTAAATTGTCAAACAACTTTTCTTTTTAACCAAAGTTTTTCTTGCACAATGTTTGAACTTTAAAAAACTGTGGTTTATAGTATTCCTTCCTTTCAGTGAAATTTACATTCTATATAAAGGTCAAATTTTGATTTTAAAAGGCTTAATCTAGTGGTTAAGGAATTGCAGAAATTTCTCAAGGTTATGTGATCAAGCCTTGTTGGGCTCATATTATAATTACTTTGTCTTTTTTAAAAAAAAGACAAATAATCTAAATTGGGCAAAGCCCATTTTATTGAATAAAATTAAGGGCAAATTACTGAAATACACGACTTATGTTTCCCTTATTTCCAATATTCCATTTTATTTTTAAAAACCTCTAAAAAATCCCTTATTTCTTTAATGTATCTGAGCTACATATTAATGTATCCGAGCCAGTATTTAATGTATCCGAGCCAGTATTTAATGTATCCGAGATGCTCTTTAATGTATTCGAGCTACTTATTATGTATCCGGTTTGTGTTACTTTTTAAGGGATTAATGTAATTACAAACCAATGAGGGATAAATTATAATTTCATATTAAAACTATGAGATTTATGTAAGTTTCCTCTTTTATCATTCTTGTGTTTTTCTTTCTTGTCTTTTGTAATAGCTTATGGAAATAAATCAGCTTGTTTATTAATTTGTTCCTCATTAATAACATTATCTTCTTCATCTATATCTTCTATAGGAACTTGAGAACGCTTAATGAGTAGTTTCTGATTTTCAATATCATCATTTAGCACCTTATGAGAGACTAAAACATGTAGGTTCTCTATGAGTTTGAAAATTTTCAGGTATTGTTAATGTAACTACTAATTCTCTCATGTTTCTACCCTTATCAAATTGTTGCAGTTTGTAAAGGAACTTGATGTGTTGCTTATGTTAATTAATTTCACATAACAATCCCTCTTTCAAACTTCACTTCTCTTTCTGTAATACAAATATCAACATCTTGATTCCTTATGATTCACTTCTGTTTAAGTAAAGTGTTCCTGTAATAATAAGTCTTTTCCACTAACTTCAGCATCTTGTTTTGCATGCTCATCAAAATAATTGCTCTTACTTGTGTCGTGATTAGTATCCTCTTCCTTTTTATACAGTTGTGATTATCATGCACTTGTTATTTTATTAATATTGTCATTATGAATTTATGCGTGAGTGAGTGTTTTTTTTTTTTAACAAAGTATCATTAATAGTAAAATAATATAAACTCATTGATAATTCACAACATTTGTAAACATTCTTTTCCCTCCCCGTCAACAAAGTTCTTTAGTAGAACAACAAGTAAAAATACCTTTCTACGATAAATAAATTATGTCATATGATCTCCTAAGAACCACCACCAATACTCCAACAACCACAAATTTCCATTAAACAATGGCCCTATCCCTTCCACCTCCTCAACCACATCAACAAGAACAATAACAACCACCTACACATGGCTAGGTGGAATGACAACACCCCTAACTCTAATGTTAAACCCATCAACAACAAATCAACTAGTATATGTTATCCGCAAAAATAATTTTCCATATATCAACCCCAACAATAAATGAAGAAAGGACGGTCAAGGAAGTCTTTTGTGGATGGTTTGGGCCATTCTCTTACTCTAATTTTTTTAATCTTCTAGAGATTCTCCTTCTGAGAACCCCTCTAAAAAGTCCTGTGGTTCAGGAAAGAAAAAACAGCCACAAGCTTTAACTATGTGTCTAACATTTGATTTAGGAAGGATTTAATTTATTTACACTTCCTCAAGTGATGAATCATGCAGATTCAGGTGTTGATGTTCTTAGTTTTGCTTCTTCAGAAAATCATGGTAAAAAATTCATTGGGAGGTTTTCTAAAGATCGCAAAATGATTTTTGTGGATAACATATGAGTTGATTTGTTCTTGTTGGTGGGTTTGAGGTTGTGGTAGTAGTGGGGTTAGGTTTGCTATCATTGCTCCATGGCCATGTGCGAGTGGTTGTTATTGGTAATGAGAATGAAGGGGTTAGGGATGCAACCATTGTTCTATGGACGGGGGTTGTTGTTGTTGGAATACTAATGGTGATTTATGGAAATCCATAGGACAGAAAATAATTTATTGTAAAAATGTGTTCACTTTTTGTTCTACTGAGCAACTTTGTTGACATAAAGGAAATATGTTTACAGATGTTAATGATATTATCAATAAGTTTATATTTAAATTAGAGATTGACCATGTATATTAAGAGTCTGTTTGATATTGTTGTTGGGACGCCAAAAATATTTTTTTTTTTGAAAAATCAAGGATTTGGCAAACCCTCAAAAGTGGTTTTAAATAGAAGTTGGATCAATTTTTCAAATTAATTTTGTGAAGCCTAAAATATCCCTTACAAGGTCCTGGGATTCAGTATGGGTGTTCTACCTTTCAGATATTAGGAGTGCCTCTTAGCTCCAAACGAATATCTATTGTACAATGCCAACCTATCTTAGACAAGATCCTTAGCAAAATCAAGTCTTGGATCAGTAGGTTTCTGTCTTATGCTGGAAGAGCTCAACTTATAAAGTCTGTCTTGTTCTCCATACAAGTTTTTTGGTCCCAGATCTTTGTTTTGCCAAAAAAATGGTTAAGTTAATTGAAGCAACTTGTACAAACTTCTTATGGACTGGTGGCACTGAAATGACAAAGAAAAGTTTATTAGCTTGGGATAGAGTATGTTACCCAAAGTCAGCTGGTGGCCTAAACATCCTTGACATCTCTACTTGGAATAAGACAACAATAACTAAACTCCTTTGGAATATTTGCAACAAGAAAGACAAGCTTTGGGTAAAATGGATTCATAGTTACTATAGAGGGAGGAGGAACTTACTAGAGGACATACCAAAACAGGCTGCCTGGTCTACCTAAAAGATCCTCCAAGCAACAAAATATTTCAGTAGAGCAGGGTATGTTGTAACATATATCCAAGTCACGTCTCACTTCTCCACCAAAGATTTTTATAACAAGTTGAGAGAGCAGTACCAAAAGGTTTCATGGAGACAATTAACTTGTAATAATATGGTCTTATCCAGGTGGGTGTTTTTACTGCAACTAGCTGCGCACAAGAGACTTACTACACGTGATAGATTGCACAAATGGAGGTATCAACAAGTCTGCTCTGTTCCCTCTGTGAAAAGGAAAATGAGACCATTGCATATTTATTCTTTGAGTGTGATGTATCAACATATGTATGGAAGATGTTGCTGCAATGGCTAAACATCAACAGAGATCCTATACAATGGAATGATGAACTCATATGGGCTGAGAAATGGGCAAAAGGAAGAAAGCCAAGAGAATGTGTGTACAAAATGATGTTAGCAGAAGCAGTTTACCATATCTGGAGAGAGAGGAACATGCGCATATTCCAGCAAAAGAGTCCACAACCAAAGATCGTGATCAAAACTATCATCCAAGAAATCCATTATAAGGCACAAAGAGAGAATAGAGTAGCAACCTGGCTAGCAAATTTTAATGAATATCCTGTGTAATGCAGTAATGACAACTATTAGGTATTGTGGCTTAGAAGCTTGAACTGACTACTGGGACGATTGTCCAGTATCATGTTCACCCCTTGTACTTCAATTCTCACTTTTGATATAATACAACTATTTGCCAAAAAAAATAAAATCCCTTATATATTTACATATTTACCAATATATCTCTTATTAATTAATTAACATATTTATATGATAAACTTTTTATTTTATTTATGTTTATATATTATTATTTATATTTTTTATATTATTTTATGTATTATTGCGTGATAAAATTAGGGATGAAATCATTGAAAAAAATTGTAATGTATGAAGAACTTTATTTATTTTTGTGGTAAGTTTTTCGTATGTAGTGATTTTATTTGGGGAATAGTATTTAAATTTATTTTGCTTGATATTTTTAATTATATTTAAATCATCATGTTAACATTATATTAATATCTTATTTATTTATTCATCTATGCATAATATTGATTAATAATTTGAATATATTTATTTTATTTAATTAAAGTTATGTATTAGATATTTAAAATAGTTTCTCTTTACAAAATAATCTTAATATTAAAAATACATTGATACTTGCCCCTTTTTGGTAATTTGTCTCTCAGAAGTACTTTTTAAAAAGATAGTCAAACACAAATTATTTCTCAAAAGCATTTTTCAAATGAATTTGTCAAACACAAATTACTTTTTTTTTTAAAAGCACTTTTAACAAACTACTTTTAAAAATAAATTATTTTTAGCAGTAATGCCAAACATGCTCTAAATCCTGATCAATCATAATGCAATCCTCGTCATTTTCTTTTTATGTACAAAGTATTAATAATGATTTTCTATGCTTCACGTATCTTTCGGATATAATTTTGTTTATGCTATTATAGTTTGTATAAATTATTTTTATATTTTCACTTTCTTAAGCACATCAACCCATATTTAACCTCCCATCCCAACCCCCAACACCCCACCTCGTGTCTCTCTCCGCTGATCTCTGCAAAATAATAATCAAAGGTATGTCTCATCCTAATAATCTTGGAAATTCAATCTTCCATTCTTGAAAAAAATACCTTATTCAATTATACCCAATTAAGTTTGGTGCCAAATGTTAACATAACTTTTGTAATTTCGTTATAATCTTTGAGGGTACCTTAAAAAGTAGAAAGGAAAAACTTGCCCCTTTTGATTCTTGGTTTTTGATTCTTGTAGTAATTAGTTCAAGATGCTATATAAACCTATACACTGCTGCTTGTATGTTTCATAGGATAATTGGTTGTTCTTATATTGTTAAAAGGGAAAGATTGCTCTTTTATTTCTCTGTGTTTTAGAATCTTGAATTTTTACCTGTTGTGTTGGAATTGTTGGGGGAACAGAGACAATGGGGAATCTGTTCTGCTGTGTACAAGTTGACCAATCCACAGTAGCTATTAAGGAGAGATTTGGCAAGTTTGATGATGTGCTTGAGCCTGGATGTCATTTCTTGCCATGGTGTATAGGGAGCCAGGTAGCTGGTTACCTAACTTTAAGGCTGCAGCAGCTTGATGTACGCTGTGAAACCAAGTCAAAGGTGCGTAAATTAATGTGATTTGGTGTAAACACTCGATGTGGATGGAGTTTTATTATCAAAGGTGTTAGCTTGTTTTGACTGCTAGTTGTTTTTTCCAACTAGATCTATGACTTTTCATTATAAAATGGAGAGGAAGTGCTCCACTCTGCAACCCGGGGGTGGATGCAACTCTTAGTTACTGGGTTCATATGAACCACTAGTTTTAATGTGAAGTGTAAATTTATGTGAAAAAATTCATCAAAATTGCAACAAATAGTAGATATGAACTCATTACTTGAAAAATATAATGGGTTAGATGTTCAACTCATAATAGCATATGCTTGAATCAACATTTTTCCCTTAATTCTTGTGGATGATTAGTTCATATTACAACATGATGGAAAATACTGTTAAATTGTGTGGTTGAAAGTTCGAGTCACCAAGTGAACAAAGTTGGGAAAGGCCATTGTTGGCTCGTAGGTAGATGATTTTGTGTGTGTCAGTGTGTGTGGGGGGGGGGGGGGTGTGAAATTTACCCTAACAAAACAAAAGGTTGATTATTGAAACTATTAGTGCA
>JAJOOS010033461.1:0-11618 GCA_029582725.1 Solanum chiquidenum | reverse complement strand
ATATATACAATTTCCTCTCGCTTTATACAAACACAAACGCATTTTATACATTTGTGTTTGTATAAAAGCGAGAGAGGCGAGCGAGACTGCCACCAAACAAGAGTGGCGAGCGAGATTCCACCAGGGAGAGTGGCGAAAATAGCAATAGTTTGCTATAGGGTACAATTAAATCAAAATATATTTATAGCATTTAATTTGAATTAATAGTTTGCTATTATATACAATTTCCCCTTTTTTAATTTAAACATTTGTATATGTAGTAGAGTTGTAATAATAATATTTTTCATTACTATTTAGTATTTTTTTGTATTAAATTTATTTCTCTTATTCTTTTTGTTGGTTATAAATTTAAAAATTATATAAATAACACTATAAATCACAATAATTAACAATATAAATATTTAAAAGTTATATAAAAAATTCGATTGACTCTTGACATTCTATTGGTATCACATAAAATGGGTTAGATGATAAATATATATTATTTAAAATTGACCTGAATATTTAAAAGTTGTATAAAAAAATCGATTAACTCTTGACATTCTATTGGCACCACATAAAATGGGTTAGATGATAAACATATATTATTTGAAATTGACGTAAAAAGTACTACAAATCACAATAATTAATAATTTTAAAAAAATTAAAATACATATAAAAAAATCACTTGACTCCAAAAAATTTATCAATGCTACATAATTTGGGACATGGGAAGTGACATGTATTATATGAGAATTACGTTAAAAGGGTAATATAAATTACAATAATTAACATTTTACTATATTTAAAAGACATAAAAAAAATGGCCACTTTTTGAAATCCTATATATGCCACCTAAATTGAAATAAAGAGAGTAATATATATTATTTTTAAAATTAAGTAAAAAGTATAAATTATCATAATTAACAACTTAAAATATTTTTAAAATTATATAAAAAATTTGATAACTTCTCAAGTTTTATGATATCACATAAATTGAGATAAAAAATTAACATATATTGGACCCCATGCTGGCACGGGTCCTGTATCTAGTATTAATAAGAAAATTTCATGTGCCGATGTGTGCCGTGAATTATTATATGTCCTTCTCTTTCATTAAATGAAGTATTGGGGTCGGGAGGGAAAAAAGAAAAGGATAAATATTGAAAGCAAATGAAAGGAGGAAATTGAAGCCGTTTAGAAGATATTAAATAATTTAATTAGATTTATACACGTGCTTAATTAAAACGTGTTTTTTTTTTCTATAGAAGAAAAAGTTTATACTAGCATTTTTTCTTCTAGAACTGAATTGAAAAGATAAGTCATCAAACATGGTCGGTCCGGTAATCCGGTTGTACCACGCTTGTCACACAAAAAAATTTACTACTATCAAAATTGATCATGTCTAAGTGGGATTGTTCGAATGGTAAATATCTTTTATCTTTAATTTTTAAAATTATGGATTTGAGTTATTAACAGAGGCGGATCGTAAGTGGGGGTGCACATGCATCCGTAAACTTTGGGAAAAAATGTACTTATTTATATTTATCTTGAAAAATTGATAAAAATTAAGATATAATTAACAGTGCACCTAAAAGAAGTATATGCATGCCCTTGTGCTCTTGGTACAAGCTAGGGAAACCACCCTTGAGACTAGGGTTCAAACTATCTTAAAGCTTTTTTATTATTTTTATTTTAAATTTATCTAGATAATATTGGAATATTCGAAATTTTTAAATTTTAGGTTCGCCTCTCATTAGGAAGGACTCTTGAGGAGGGGAACTTAAAAGAGCCTGTTTGATAAAGTTGGCGAAGCTTGAAATATAATTTTTATCAGAAATATTTTTTCAAAAAAGTATTTTGAGTGAGTAGCAATATACATATATGTCTAAATAGTTTGAAACAAGCAGTATTCTATTTTAGGACTTATATTTTATAATTTTCTTTTTAAGTATTAAAAAAGGAAACACTATCAATTTTAATTTGATAAATATAAATTTTTTATGAGTAATTAATCTTATCTTAGAAACTCAAACAAGCTTTTTTTTATGGTGAACTTTCATAAATAGCTACTATAATAAATTTAATTATGCTCCATAGCTATAGTTTGCATATTTAAGGGTTGTAGTTATAGTTTAAGCTGCCTCATTTGTATAATTCACGGATTTGTATAATTCGCGGGTACATTTATATAATTCAGTTATTTTTGTATAAACTTGAAATAACTAATTTATACAATTACAAACATCAGAAGTGCAAATAGTTATACAAATTCTGAATTATACAAAAGTTATACAAATTATATTATACAAATTCCGAATTATACAAATGCGCGAATTATACAAAACTAAAAAGCTGAACTGTGTAATTATAGCTAAAAGTAAGCCGCGAATTGTAATTAAGGTAAACTATAGCTATATTAAGTAATTAACTAGTATATGTTTGCTTATACACGTAATTTTCTCTTTTTTTATGTATAAAAAAAACTACTTTTTTTTTAACTATTACCCAAAAATACTTACTACAAACAAGGTATATACTTAGATAGAGGGTTTATTTATGATGATAGAACTACACATGAATGAATTTATTGGACCCATTCTTTATTATTGTCCATCGTTTCTTGTTCTTTTCTCTACTTTGGATCTACTCACTGAACCTTTCAATTGACTTGTCAATTTGCTGATATTATTTTATTTCCTAGAGGAGACACTACTTATTTTTGTTCCAAGGTGATTATCTCTCCACGCTCAAAGAGAAGTCCCTAGGTTTTAATATAGTAAAAAAGAAATTTTATAACAGTGTCGGTTATCCGAATATAACATAATATGAAAGTTGAATCTAAAAAAAATTGATCATTTTAATAAAATGTTGTTATATAGAATATTAACGGTTATAGACATGCCTAATTATATTGCTAATAAACTATACATAAAGGTGAATGTTTTATTCTTTATATATTGTGCTCTTTGCTCTATTTAAACAATTGAAAAAAGAAGTCTAGGTCTGAAACGAGTTCTAAAGTGTATGCCCTTTACTTGCCGTTTGATCGGACGGATAAGAGATAACTATTGTTTTAATAAAATATGAGCTTCTTTTAATTTGTGTTGGATTGAATCTTTAGTTTTAAGATATAGTATATATATATATATATATTCTGAGATAATAATACTGATCAGTACTTATCCAAAAAAGTGTTTTCACTAAATAATAATGTTTTTATTGAATTCTGTTATTATATATAATTCCGACATTATAATTCAGTATTAATACTATTACTTGGTTGCAAACCAAATAGGCACTCAGAGGGTATATCAATATTATAGCTACTCCCTCCATAAACAGCCAATGATCAACTGTATATTTAAATATTAGCACGCGTTCCATGTGCTTCTTATCTTTGGATTTTTCAAAATATGAAATAATATTTTCTTTGATTTTTCATTTTCGATGTTGAGTATTCGTATTGAGGTGCTAGGGGGAGACGAGGCTTTTGAATAATCTTTTTCAGCTAGATATCAAATGATTATTCAGATTGACTCTATTTAATTGTCTTATGAGAATTGAACTAATATCTTCGACACAAAAATATCATCGATGTCGTAACATGGGAGGGCTAGCACCGAGAGGAGTAAAGTTTCTTTTTAGGCGCATAAAATTTGCATTGTATAAGATACATTTAAATTGAATTAATCACTTAACATTAAGCGTGCGTTTGTAACAGTACTTAGCTTTAGAATACCAACAAAACTCTGACATGCATATTAATATATAGTGACTAGAGAGAAAGGTATCAAAATATATACTCCTTCCTTAGAAATTTCTTTTTTATCCCAAAAGAAGTATTCAATCAAAGGAATTTAAGATAAAAATAGTATATTATTCCATTTATATTCTTATATTCTATCTTCTTCGAATTCGTAGTGTTAAATTTTCAAAAAATATTTATTAATTATTGATAGCTTAGTAAACTATATATTGTATTTATTGATATCTTAATTGACGTAATTTTTGTTAAGCTGAGACTACTTTGAGACGGAGAGAAAATATAATAGGAGTACATGTAGGATCTAGATCTCTCCAAACCTAAGCTTCATCACATAGATAGAGAGAGATTATACTCTACCATTCATTAAAAGTTCTCCACACAATTTGTGTGCTAAAAAATCTCTTACTATTTCAAACAGTACGTACGTACGTACTGCTCTTGTGAGGTCAATTATTCTCATCTGAATTAAGAGAAAATGAGATAAATGGTCCCTAAACTATTATAGTAGGTCTAAAATAGTCTCTTAATTATACACTTAACGGATATAGTCTTTTAACTATCTACAATCTTGTCAACTTTAGTTTATATCTACTTTTTATAAAGAAAAAAAAGCAGTTAACTAACATTCGAATTTAATTTCTATCTCCTCACTTTCTTTTTCAACTTCTTTTCTTCATTGTCTCACTGTTTCCTCACTTTCTTTTTTTCAATTCATTTCCTCCATTGCCATACTTCTATTGTGTTGTTGGTTGATATTTTATTCGAATTAAAGCGAAATGCAAAGTAACGAACACAATTGAGCAAATATCGTGAGCAAAAAGTATGATTCTATTTTCATGTTAATAATGAGTCATTACATCAATGAAACAACATAGAATTGCAGATTTTTTTTTAAAAATCAACAACTAATAAACTGAACTATAATGCCCTGTTTTCAATCGTTTGTGTGTAGAAAATAGCTTAAAACTGCAAACTGCAAAAAAATAAATAGTAGCTATCGAACTTTGATCAAATTGCAGCACCAAAACACCTAAAAAATCAGCAGAAAACTGTAAAATCAGCACCAAACTGTACATAATACAACACTAGACAGCAGTATCAAACCACCAAAAAATCAGCACTAAAGTGCAGCATCAAACTGTATTAAAAAAAAAAACTCCAAAAATGTAACCAAACTATTGCACAGACAGCAGCACTCGACCACCAAAAATCAGCACCACACTGCACAAAACTCTGATCGTAGAATCATTATCTTGAGCTTTCAATAATGGTGAAATCTGATGAAATGAATCTTGGGTTTTCTTTACTGTAGCGACAATGAAGAAAAGAAGAGGAAAACAGAAAATCTCGAGAGACAGTAACTGAATTACGACATTTGTTAACGGTGTGTATAAAAAGTAGATATAGACCAAACTTGATAAGATTGTAGATAGTTAAAAGACTATATTTGTTAAGTGTGTAGTTAAGGGGCTATTTTAGACCTATTGTAATAGTTTAGGGCCCATTTATGTCATTTTCCCTTTGAATTAATGTTATCTATACACTAGGCTTGATACCAGGAGCGGAGCTAGCAAAGGCCGAGGGGTTCATTCGAACTGCATTCAACTAAAAGTTATACTATTTATAAATAGTTAAAATTATTTTCTAGATATATGTAGTAGATGTTGAACTCTTCTGGCCTCTTCGTATATTTACTTTTTGTATTTCGAACCCCCTTACTGAAAACTCTAACTTTGCTATTGAGCTACTACTAACTTATGTGGAATAGTACCATGGATCGACTCATCAACATGAGTAGTAATTGTCCCTCCTTGTGATAATTTGGAAGTGCTACTAATAACTCAATCTTCTTGATTAAGAATCGAATAAATATATCATAGTAATAAGGAATTTATATCATTTTAGTGCTCTCGAGAAATCTGTTAAATTGTCTTGGTTTAGTCTTTCGATCCTAAAACACACACAACAAATGTTAACTGGTGAGACCAATCTTAAACCGGCTGTGAACACATTAATTTAATTTATAGCACTAAGTTTTAATTAAGCCAAAAAAGCACTAAGTTTCATATAGCAAATATCTCACCTTGTTGTTTTTCCATTTTTAAGCTTAAGCGACATTTTTTCATTTCCCCCCTCTTTTTGGTTACAATTGTAGGTTCTTTAATGGCAGCACTGATAGTGATTTAATTTATTAAATAAGTCTAAATATGGAAAAGTTTAAATTAGTCAAACAATTACACGTGTAATAATGGAAAATAAGAGGCAGATATGACATTAATTAAAAGATATATATGTTTTCAAATAATGAATTTGAACAATTCATAAGTTCCAATTTACATCACATGCTTTTGTCTCTCAATATTTACACTAAAGACACTCCAACCATATCAAACTACCAACCTTATCTCTTACCCTCAATGCCTTCTCACACTATAAATAACACTTTACAAAACGTACGCACCACCACCAAAAAAGAAATACTTTCTAAACCAAGAAAGCACAAAAAATAAAATAGATTGTTACTACTTATTATTTTTCTCTATTACAATGTCGAAGGATAAAACAAATGGGAAGAATGAAAAGAAAGGTATAGTGAAGAAATTAAGAAAGAGTCTTCTACTAGGGAAGAAATATTCGATGGACGATCAATCGGAAAACGAGTCGAGGGACGTACCGGAGGACGTGAAGGAAGGGCATTTCGCGGTCATTGCGATGGACAACGATGAGCTCAAGAGATTTGTAGTGCCATTAAGTTGCTTAAGACACCCTTCATTCTTGAGGCTATTGGAACAAGCTGCTGAGGTATATGGTTTTGATCATGAAGGTGCACTTACATTACCATGTAGACCTAGTGAGATGGAGAGAATTTTGGCTCTAATATATATGGAGTTCGCTCGCGATTGCTTAGCTTAATAGTTTAACTCTTTTTTTACTGGTGTAATGTTGCGATTGGATACTTCTGATTAATATAATAAGAAGAGGAGAAAAGAAGGAAGTTATGATGAATTCAAACTTGCTCTGATACCAATTGTCATAGTAATATATGAGTCGATCATTTCTAAAATCTAATTCAATATTCCAAATTTTTTTCTTGGTTTAGGTCATGGTTATGAATTTGTATAATCATATTGCATGTGGATGTAATACAATGTGTGTTTTGATAGTAGAGTGGATATTGGAGAAAGAATTCTAGTTCAATTTTGAAGGGGAGGAAAAAGATGAAAAAAGTTGAAGTGAGAGATTTTCACTATGAAATAAAGAATTTCTCCCTTAACTATTTAGTTTTTAATGCCCTTTTATTTATTGTGTTATTGGTGCATTTTAGTTCTATATACTTCAGTTTGTTCTAAATTTGTTTGATAAGAAATGGTGTTTTATTTGTTTCGATTGAAATTCAAAATTTGTGTGATGTTGCATGTAGATGCTTATTAGTTATTAAAGTTAGTTAGGTTACATCGATATCTTGAGATTATTGATTATTTTAATAAATTGATTAAACTCAAGATAATATCTTATTTGAAGTATCATACACAAAAAGTTACTTAACGAACCGTACCCCCAAGGGCGGTGCATGTTGCCGGATGTCAATTGATATGTACGTTGTACTATCATCGGTGAATACTGACTATCAGGTCCTGATAAGAATGGTAAATATTTTTTAATTCGAGATATTAAGTTCGAGTTCAGTTGAGTTATGAAGTCGTTTTCAACGTGAATTTAAATTTAATCGGATCAAATATAAGCAATATTCTTTCAAAAAATTACTCCTTCTGTCCCAATTTATGTGACTTACTTTCCTTTTTAGTCAGTCCCAAAAAGAATGACACATTTCTATATCAAGCAACAATTTAGCTATAAAATGTCTATTTTATCCTTAATGAAATGATTTACAGCCACACAAATTTCTATCATTCATTTTGGACCACAAATTTTAAAAGTCTTCATTTTTTTCTTAGATTCCGTGCCGAATCAAAGTACCTCACATAAAATGAGACGGAGGGAGTACTGAATATTTACCGGCCATATGACATACGCACTTAACTGACAAACTAGAAATTACTTGTGATTAGACGTTTAAGGTTAATGAAGGTAAATTACAATTCAAAAGGAAAGTTATAGTTAAAAATACAAATAGGTACGAACTACGAACCGTACACAAAGGTAAAAGTAAAACAAGGTACAGTTAAAGGTTCACACCCACAATTTTTGAAAAAGACTATGGAGTTGAGTAAATATTTCCTTTTCTTTAATGTAATGTAGTTTCTCTTAGCAATATTCGATCTTCTTCCAATATTTGGATAATAGATGATGATGCCAAAAAGATTACAAAAAAAAAATGAAGTTTTGAAACCTTTGCACAAACTAATAAGAATTGTGGTGGAGTGATAACTATTTTTCCATCCTTAATTAGAGGTCTCAAGTTTGAATCTCCTAAATACGAAGTCGTCTTTGTTAAAATGCGCTTTACTCTCTAATGTAGGGCTTCTCGATGCGAATTTGGATTTGCTTTACTCTCTAGTCTCTAATGTGGAACTTCCCAATGTAAACCCGAATTTAGTCGGTCTCAGATTCGAGTCCTCCGGATACAAAATCGTCTTTTTTAGGAAACACTTTACTCCCTAACGTGGGACTTCCTAATCAGAATCCAAATTTAATCGGACTTCAATGTGGGTACTAGACATAGTCGCTTTTGTTAGGAAGAGTCCTGATCTTTTAAATTTTCACAAGTAACATCTTTAATTTTCATCAAATATTTTAACAAATTGTCAGTTAAATTTGAAGGTAATTGTGAAACAAATGATTTAAACGAAAATAGCAGGAAACTCCAATCAAAACCTGCAAATCGCAACAACAACAAAAATTGCATTATAACATCAAAAATATTTTTTAATAAGTAGCAGTACCGTAAAATAAATATGCACCAATTTAGAAAAAACAAACAGAAACTTCACATCCAAATATGAATTCCTATTAAATCTTCTTTTTTCTCCCACAATTCCATCAAATTTAACGTACGGAATTCGTTAAATAATTTTAAACAAATTTATAAAACTAAACTATTTAAAACCTTACTTTGAATTTTAAACAAAAAAGTGTTTATTTCCGTCATAGTATTCCCAAATTTTCAATTATTGTACCCGCGTAGGCAAAGTTAGGCCCATGATCCACAAGCTTTATTAGGAGAAGTGTGAATGAGAAGATGTTTGATTGAAAAACTGAAATGCAACACATTTAATGTGACAGGCTTAGCTTATCAAAGTACAGACACTGTAAATATGTGAGGGATCCACTTGTGTGTTTGGTTGTTGACAATATCATTCCTTTTTACCGTCAAAAGATGTGATGTAGTGAATGAAATTTTTTTATTTTTTTATCAGAAGTCACGATTTCGAGCTTTGTATATGAATTTTTTTTAGTAAGGAGCATTACTTCTGAATAGACTTTGCGCGGCGTAAATTTGGATTAATCAAACTCTATTATGGATATCCGAGGGAATAGTAAAAAAACAAGTTCTTTTACTTCTAAACCAATAATTGTTCCTATGACTATTTGACTTCATTCATTTTAGACATTTATAATCGTAGGCTCCGACTTATTGGACTCTTTAAATTGTAGAGTTTAGGTTTATATCAAATTTTATATTTGTGTTAAGAAATTCATTGAATATTATGAAGTTACCAGCATGGGTTGGGGTGCACTGGTGGGGGTGCTTCACCCTTAACCAGAAGCCTCGGGTTCGAGCCCTGAGTATGGAGAAAATCATATTGGGAGCGTCACCCCTGAATGAGCCTGCAGTGCGCGATTCAAATTTAGTCAGAGCTCTAATGTGGGCTCCAGACACCGAATGAGAAACAAAAAAAAAAGAATATTATTAAATTAGATTGGCCACTAATGTAAAAGAATTAATACTCCGGATTCATAAACTTTATAAGACAACACGATTACTGAGAAAATGAGGAATAAGACAATGGCTAGATCGATCTAAAAGAAGAAAAAAATAAACAAAGAAGAAAATGACAAAATATTAAAATGTGGCTATTTAAAAAAGGATAAAAAGGAGGAAGACATTAAAAATTCTGTACACGTTTGATTTTGAGTAGAAAACACAGAGTTTGTCCCCATCAGCAATATAGGGTTCAATAAATATGTGTTTGACCACTTTAATACTAAACCGGAGTGAAATACCAAGTTCGTTTGATTGGTGGAATAAAAATAACATTTTAAAATAAATTTTGAATTATTTTATACTTTGCATTTAGGTATGCTATTAGTTAGTCTCGAAAACCATTTTATATTAAATTGATAAAATTAATTATTTTATATAAAAGGTAAAATATCTAATTATGTGAAATATCCTTATTCATTCTATCCCAATATAAATGATGCCTAGTTAAAAGTTTGATCGATGCATTTACTCTTCTTGGTAACATAAAATTTAAAATGTGAACTCAAAATTCAACACTTCTTTTATTGACCTCATCACATGTTGTTTTATCTAACACATGGTATTATTACTTCCTCCGTCTAATAATAGTTGTGCATTATATTATTTTGAGATGTTTAATAATATTTGTTCACTTTATGAAATTAATGGATAAATTTACACTTGGTTCTCAATTTAACCTTATCATTAATTATAGTCACTTTCCTATTACATTTTTTTTAAACATTGTATTTATTACTCATTTTATCCCTAATTACTTGTCTACTTTTGAATTGACACATCTATTAAGAAACAATGATTGACATAGTGAATTTACCATTTTATCCCTATTAATTATGAAGTGGTGAATTAAAAACTTAAGATTTTCAAAAGGTTCTACATTTTTTAAAATAATTAATTGAGGGTATATTAGGTAAAAATAATTTGTCCTTTCTTGATTTGTCAAAATGGATAAGTAATTAGGAACAACTAAAAAATGAAAAGTGAACAAGTAATTAGAATTCGGCTCCTCTCCATTTCTCTTCTCTCCATTTTACCCAAGTTTCTATTTAGATTAATGACACATGACATAGGTTAAAATAAATGGCTAAGATTTAATTTCCCAAAGTAAATCTCTAACCATGATTTAACTAATAAATATATTATATATTTAATTTTAAAAATTACTATAACCCCCACAATGTTAACAACATATTATCTGTTAATAAATTTAGGGGGGGAAAGTTTTCTTCCTAATTTTTTTTACTTAGGATGTAGATTTAATTTTATTTTTAAGTTAATATTTTTATTGCATTTTTTCATTGAATTTTTCTTTTTAACCATTAGCTATTGAAGAGTATTATTTTTCCTACTTTATTTCACCTTTTTTTTTTATTTCCTTCAAAATTAATATTAGCTATATTTGGCAGCAGTTCAATATTTAAAAGAAAAACAAAAAAGATCCCACGTAAAAAAAAGTAATTAGGAAGAACTTTTTTTCCCCTATATTTATGAACAAGATAATATGTTGCTAAGATTGTGAGATTATAATAATTTTTAATATTAAATATATATTGTATTTATTAGTTAAATCATGGTTAGAGATTTACTTTGAAAAATTAAATCTTAGCCATTTATTTTAGGGAAAATTGTACATAATGGCAAACTATTAATTCAAATTAAATGGTATAACCACACTTTGATTTAATTGTGTCCTGTAGCAAACTGTTTGTCAGTCGCCTCTCTCCCTCAAACTCTCGCTCGCCACTCTCCCTCTCCCGCTCGCTCTCTCTGTGCTCGCTTCTCTCGCTTTATACACAGAATTGTATAAATTGTGTTTCTGTTTGTGTAAAGCGAGAAAAAATTATATATACACATGCAAATACATATATATTCATCCTATACACTTATAATTATACAATACAAATATTCCCCTGCCCAGTTCTC
>JAJOOS010033460.1:0-15556 GCA_029582725.1 Solanum chiquidenum | reverse complement strand
AAATATACCCTCGAACTATCGTAAATGGTATGCAAATACCCTCCGTCATACTTTTGGGACATTGGTGTTCCTGCCGTTCAAAAACTAGAGCATATATACCCTTCATACTAACGAACATATACGTGTCATAATCTTATCCACCGATCCGACATTTATCAACGGATAAGATTGTGCTACGTGTCGCTATTTAGTCTTCCATTAGAGTGAAGGGCATATATGCTCTAGTTTTTGGATGGCAGGGGCACCAATGTCCCAAAAGTATGACAGAGGATATCTGCATACCATTTACGATAGTTCGGAGATATATTTATCCTTTTTTCCAATAAAAAAAAGTGATCAACTCTAAATGAGACAGTGGTCTATGCCTGGGTCATACATGCCTCCTAGGAAGTCTTTTAATTGGGAATGGGAGGAGTAGGGCCAAAATGTGATTTAACATGTTACTTGTCACAAAGAGTAGGCTACGAATTGTTACACATATTAGACTCCAATGGGGACCCCTTTTAACTCCATTTTTATTTATATACATATAGAAATAGAAATTTTTAGATGGTTTTTTTTTTTTTTTGGGGGGAATCAATATTGATTTCACATGCCCTAATCAACCATTTACCCTTCCTCATAAATCACATGGTCCCTTCTCAATCATTTCATACAAAAAAAATTTACTGTTAACCCAATCAAGTCTATATGATAGGAAAAGCAATCGCAAAATCAGTAATTTTATTAGAATTACTTAAGGATTCAACTGTTATAAAATAAGTTATATTAAACTTCTGTTTCAAGTCGAGGAAATTCAATATTTATATCTAGCAACCATTTTTATTATTTTAAACTTATAATATATATATATATTAATAAGTAAAAACTGAGGCATTATATGAACTCGTTTGCATCAATGTGGCTCTACCGACGAGCTAAAGATGTACATTTGTTTCTTCTGAATTTAAAAGGAGAAAGTCAAAAAGGGTAAATTTATAAATAATCACTTTTAGTACCTATAATGCAATAAAATAAAATAAAATGTATTGTTATGAAATTTCGATTTTATAAGATTAAAGTCCAGATAATATCATTTAATTTCACCTGTGTAAATTCACCTTTCATAACAATGTAATTTTTTATATTATAAGACTAAAATGTGTATAAAAGTCAAAAGTCAAAACTAACTAGGATACATGTGAGCAATTAGCTCATCATAATGAAGAATATATATTGTATTAATTAAAGAAATATACATATCTTTCTTATATTAATTATCTACATTTCTTGTTTAGGATTGATCTTAGTACAATAACAATATTCCTCTTACTATATATATGTAATCTATGTACATTAAAATATCGTTAAATACATAATGAGAAACACTAAGATTTTTTTATTTTTTTAAAAATGATTCCAAAATGAGTAATCCATGTTAGGACAATCTTAGTCAATCTTAGGAATTAAGCAGAATCACCGCCTAGTTTAGTGCTGTTTTTTATGTCATTAATTAATTAGTCTTAAAAGCAAAGATTGAATCAAAATGAATCGAGACTTATCACATAATGTTAACTAATTTAAAATATGAATTATGATCTCTCTAATAATTTATATTTTTAAATGAAACGACACAAACTTCAAGTTTATATCATGTGCATCTAATTCTAACCAATCATTCGAGTCAATAATATTCAAAATTTCAAATTGAACTCATTAAAAGAGATATGCGTATCCATTATGATTTTTGTCGCAAGAGAATATATATCAACTTGTGCTTAATAGGGATGGAAATTGGGTAAGGCGGGATAGCATAGTGTGTGGCACGGGCTCAGTGGCGGAGTCGGAATTTCGAATAAGGGGTGTCAAAATATAAAGAAGTAAAATCATGTAAAAGTCAAGGAATGTCAATATATAATACATATATACATAAAATAATATTTTTACTCTAGCTACACAGTGTAATTTTCTGACGAAGGGGTATCGGTCGACACCCCTCAACTACATGAGGCTCCGCCGCCGCAGGGCAAACTCTTACTAATAGTAGAGAAGGACCAAGGAAGACTTAAACGGGGTGAGACTAAATTAAGTTTATTTAAAAAATGCTTATTTTTAAAGGTAAAGTGTTTGATCAAATTTAGAGAGAAAATAAAAAAATCGGAGATTAGCTTCTTCAGAAGCTAAAAAGATAAGTTTTTTTCCAAAATTTCTTTTTTGGAAAACATTATTGAGAAACATACATTTAGAAGCAGTTTGAACTTAGTCAAAATACATTAATTGTTGTTCAAAAATACTTTAAAATCTATTAGTTAAACACGGATTACTTCTTGATAAAAGTATTCTCTAGAAAAAAATAAATCAAAATAAACTAATTTTAAAAGTCTGGTCAAATAACTATTAGTCGGGGAATCAAACCACTATACTTCAATAGAGTAATTTGGAATCTTAATCCTTTCTCAAAGTCCCCGTTCACTTATTGACCGGTGAACTAATTCTAAGATCATTAACTTAATCACGAATATTAAATTAAAGTATTATTTAATCATCTTCATATAAGAAATTTTGTGACTAGTAGTCCTTTGACCATTATATAGAAGTTTTTTCTTCTTTTTTTCTTTCGATATCTGATATCTGCGTTAGAGTTTGATTATTTCAAATACGCTTCGGGTAGGCCTCTATTTGAGGGTAGCGCTCCTATCACAATATTTTCTATATCCAAAACTCGACCTTGTAATCTCTGATTACAGAAAAAACAACCTCATCCACTGTGATTATAAGATAAGTTATTAGACACAAACACAAGCAAGACCCACCCAACCACCCTCGCGGCGTTATGCCACTAAAAGATAAAAAGAAAATAACAAAACAAGAAACAATTACTCCATCTGTCCCTAATTACTTGTCCACTTTTGAATTGACACACATATTAAGAAAACAATTAATGACATAGTGAATTTATCATTTTACCCTTATTAATTATGAAGTGAATGAAAAGGTCTACATTTTTCAAAGTAATTAGTTATTTAATTGAGGGTATAATAGGTAAAAAAAATTGTCCTTTCTTAATTTGTCAAAATGGACAAGTAATTAGGGACAACAATAAAAGGAAAAGTGGACAAGTAATTAGGGACAGAGGGAGTAATAATTACTCCCTCCGTCCCATTTTATATGTCACATTTTTACTTTGAACTTGCATTAAGAAATGATGTAACTTTACCCTTCTACCTTTATTTTTATTTTTTGGAACTCAAATTTTCAATCAATGAATATGAATTAATTTATTTTGATTAATTAATTTTACCAATGAACATGTATCATTTACTTAGCTTTTCTAAATTGGGCAAATGTATATTTTCAAGGCTAATAACTCACAAGAATAAAAAAGGAATAATATGATAATTTATGCATTGATTTTATGGAATGACAAGTATTATGAATCAACTATTTATAAAAAGGAATGACATATAAAATGGGATGGAGGGAGTAATTAACTAGGATGTTTAAGTCTTAAATTAACAAGTTGTCTAAGCTACTTCAAAGTGGTATTTTTATTGAAAAGGATTCTAGATGGTACCATATTACTAATCACACTTGGATTTTTGGAAAAAGAGATCAAATTTGTCCATGTATTATAAATAAAATAATAATAATAATAATAACTTTGCCCCTTCAGATTTTTTTGCTGAATATGTACCTTGTTATTATCATTTTTTTTTATAATTAAAATTTTATTTACCAAGTAAACTTTACAAATCAGAAAAACCAGTAGATATGGACATAACCCCCATCCATGTTGTACTTAGTGACCATATGTATTCGTCGATCTTATGATTATCTTTTGTGAAAGGTAGCTTTTTTTGTTTTTGTTTTTTGTGATTATTTTTGCATTTGACTCTTAATAGAGTTTAAATTTGAGAGTAATTTCAAAATAGTCAACAATTGAGGACAAATTATGACATTTTTCTCAAAATATTTAGACACGTGAAGTTCATCTATTTCATATTGAAACTCCATTAATAACAAAGTAAATATGAGACGATTTGCTAATAATAAGACTATAAAAGGCCTAAAAATATAACGAAAGACAAACAAAACAGTTTTAATATAGAAGCAAAGATAAAAACCTTTTTTCCCTTTTCAAAATAAACAAGCACAATATAATTACCTAAGTTGGTATTTTCACCATTAAAAAAATAAGAATTAGTAACAAATAATTTATAGTACTAAACAGTAAAATTAGTCAGTAATCTCATTTAATAATATATTAGCGACTGATTATCACAAAATTTTATTAGCTATGAACAATTTAATTAACCTAATTATTCAGGTTCTTTTGTAGTGTTTCAAACCACTTTCATGATCAAGATATAGACAGCCAACATATGTCAATGTCCTTTCCACAATATATAATTTTATAGTTATATGTATATAATTGGGACATATGGATCATGAGTTGTCCCATATTTTTTTATACAAGTATTATATGTCCAAAAAGAGATGGGAAGTTCCACAAATCTGGTAGGAACTATAAATGTTCCAATAACTATAAACTTATAGTATTTTTTAAAATTCAAACTTTAAAATATTAAATTCATTTAATTTAATTTAATTTTAAAAATTAATTAAAATTAAATCTCATAAAGTCACACATGATAGGTAAAATTGTATGGAGAAGTATTATTTTAAAATTAAAACATAAATTAGAGATCATGACGTTTGCTCTTTATTTTTTGTAACCAAACACCAAATTGTGACTATGACATTTTTTTTTAATCAAAACAATTGGCTAATACTAGCGGCTATGTTGATTGGTTTGCTAAACGCAATAGGAAGACATTAACATCTTCATTGTTTATGTAATAATTTACGAAGTTATTTAATATTCAGGATATTAGGAAAGAAAGTAATAAAAAATTCTAATTTGTTAAAATAAATAAGTAAAATAAAAAAATAAAAAATTATTTATGAAAGTAAAATGCAACTAGGAGAGTATGTTTGTAAAGATCCCATTTTTGTATTATTTTTTTGGGAAAACTACACAAAAGACTTAATTATGTAACTATTTATCTAAATTGGACACAAAGGGAGCCGAAGGTTTCCTTGGCATTGGGCTTCGATATAACTTGCTTTTCTGGTCTTGAATTAAACCTCTAGTCTCCTAATTCAGTCTATAAGTTTTGGTTTAGGTTCAATCTTAGTTGTTTAGCTTAGGTCCATCAATCAATCTCTCATAAACCCCTAAGCTGAATCTATATACCCAGCCCAAATTATTTATTTATTTTTAATGGATCAGTGACCCAAACTATTTACCGGTTTACCCCACTTTCTTCTTTCTTTTTTCATGCAAGATGTCAGCATGACATCAGCATCACCACTATGAATTAATCCTCTGTGATACTTTGTCGGTATATTGATACCACATCGATATCATATAAGACTGAGCTAATCCTCTGTGATACTTCATCGATATGTTGATACCCTATCAGAATCATATAGGATTGAACTCTCTCTTCTTAAGAAATAAATAAGAAACAATTAAGAGAACATTATTAAAGTCACGATCTGATTTATTAAACTCTAAATTATTAGAAAATATATTCTTTGTCATACTCCTATGATACTCCGTTGGTATATTGATATACTATCGATATCATATAGGATTGAACTCCTTTTTAGAAATAAATAAGAAACAATTAAGAGAAAATTATTAAAATCACAATCTTATTTATTAAACTCTAAATTAGTAGAAAATATATATTTATAAAAAAAATTCTCTTTTTGCAAATTTTAAAAAAAAATCTCATAAATTATGACTCTTTTTAAAAATTATTTTTAAATTAAAATATTGAAGAATTGAAACATACCTCAATGATATCACAACAATATGTATATATACCGTAATAGTATTGATTGAGTAATCTCATCGAAAGACCGTAGCAAACCTCAATGAAAACATTGTTCAGTTACTCATTGATACCACCCGATTATATTCTACTTTGATGGTATCAAGGACGAAGAAACAGTCCTTCAATGAAAACACTGTTCAGTTACTCTTTGATACCATCAGAGTATATTCATATACTGTAGCATACTATGATAGTATCAGAGAGGAAAAAAGGGTGGGCACTGACGTTAGCATAACGTCAGCACGCGAATAAAAATAGATATATGTCATTTTAAAATAAGAAAGGAGTATGGAAGTAATGAGGCATATAAAAGTAAATATTTTACTTTTTTGGGATATAAATAAATTTTTTTCTAATTTTTTTTTTTTAGTTTTCTGTTCGGTGTTGGAGTAAAGAACTTCCTAACAAAGATAGTTCTATATTTAAAGGAACTCGAACCCGAATCAAATTTTATATTTTTTGTATGTATAAGAAGAAGAAATTCCAACGACAACATAACACTTGGGAAATGGTGTTTGGGCTTTGTTGGCCCACCTCTATGGAGAGAGATCAAGTGGCAGACACACAGTAACTTGTGGGCCAATGGGAAGGGAACAGATAGACCACTTATGGATGGGCAATTTTCTATTTCTAACTGAAAAAACATCCAACAAATTTACTTCAACACATATGGTTTAGGGTGACAACGAAACTGATTGGATTAAATTTGAACATAATTAGAGTATATTTATATGATATGTTTGAAATTGCAAGATTAAAGAATATTTTATTATATTTAACATATCGTTAATTAATAATCATAAATTTTTCAATTTTCTTTTAATCAAGTCAACATTTAAACAAAGAAAATAATAATAAAAGATCAATACATAAAATACATACAATATCTTTTGTCTATTCAAAATTTCGAATCACAATTAATAATTGAAAATTACTACGTAATTATAGTGGAAATATACACTAGAAATCATCTCTCAGATCAAAGATGAATTGAGAATTTTATGTTATGGATTCTCTGAGTATAACTTCTTTTTTTACTAATTAGTTATGTACAAATTATTTATACATGTAATTTTTTTTCTTTTTGATAAAAATATAAAATTTGTGTCAAGCAATTGAGTTCTAGTAACTTCACGTATAAATCATCTGTTATCTTATGCCCACTAATTACCATATTAAAAAGAAGAAAAATACCATATAAGTTAGAAAAATCTATTATGTTATTTTTGTAAATTTTTAGAGAATGATGATAGAGATGTATTGTGATTTTCTTGTTCATTAACTCAAACCTTATTCTTCTGTAGTTGATCTTATGGATTAGCCTCATTCCTCAGCAAACAACTTTGCTCAGTATTTTTTTTATGATCATCAACATATTCAACTGATTTCAAAGGATTTTTATCACATGACATAATATGTTTAATTTCGACAATAATTATAACCTATTTTTCAGGATTAAGCTATTTTAAAAATCAACCGTCTAGTCCAATTATTTTTCTTTCGATCACTTTCTGTTATATATAACTAAAATAACACTTATAACATACTCAAATTTTTTCCCAAATTTTCAACCATTTGAAGCAAATAAAATTATAGATGTCAACATTAATACCACTGTGCTAGTCCCAAGAGACCCCAAGTGAGTGTGAGAGCCACTTGCAAGCTTTCTTTTCAATATGCTTAGATTACAAGCCACAAAAGGAGTGTTTCACATTAGAGATCCAATTTTTTTATGCTTGGTTTATAAAAATATTTTGGAGAATTACTTTGTTGTAAAGTCTTAAAAATGAGAAACTTTCCTAAAAAGAAACATAAAAAATAAGTTTTATAAGTAATATTTTAAATTTATCATCTCTTTTCACCCATTCTTGACCGGAGATCTCACCACTCCCCTACTCCTCCTTCCCCTCTCTCCCTTCCTCACCTTATAGTGTTATGCAAGATTACATATAAATATTTTTAGAATTATATTATCTTACTAACTAATTAAACAATAGAAGATAATAGTTTGTTTGACCATGCTTTTGAAAGGTTGAAAATATTTTTTTTTCCTTCAAAAAGTGAGGTATTTGATCAAACATTTATGAGAAAATAAGTAATTGCGAAGATTAATGGAAGCTATAAAAAAAATTTAAAAGTATTTCTTTGAAAAATCACTTTTGAGAAAAATACGCTTAGATATACTTCAAAATTATTTTATCAAAAACTAATTCGCCCAAAAAGTGCCTTTTAAATTTATTGGTAGAAAGCAGATTGTGTTTTCTCAAATAAATAAATAAATTCTTCAAAATAAGATGTTTTTAAAAGTTTGATCAAATAGAGTATAAATAGAGAAAACTCATATTTATTATTATTATTATTATTATTATTATTATTGATTTTCCACAACGACTAAATTCAAATCTAGGGAAATCCCACCTTAGGTGGTGAAACACTCTCTAACAAATGTGACTTTGTACCCTAGAGACGAACTCAAGACTTCTATTAAAAATAAATGAATAATTATCAGTTACCACTCCATCACAGTCCACAACCCTTGTTGATCTCACATTATTATTATTATTTAAGAAAACATAAATATCTTTCTTATTACCAAAACACACCCAAAATAAAAGCTATAATTGTGCTAAAATTGCTATATATTAGTGAAAAACATATCAAATGAAATATAGCAAAAGCGCGTTAAATTAACAATACATCTCGGCAACACCACAAAATCAAATAATTATTAGCTTCTTTTTTAAAAAAAAAAAACAATAAAATCTTCCATGATTGTACTAAAATCCCTATATATAGCTATCTTATTTGCCAGCAAATACCAACAAACTATCTATACTCAATATCATTCATCAATATTCTCACAATATTTATTTTTTTCATTTTCATTCAACAACTTCAAATCAACATTTGTTATTATTTCTTCCCAGATTTTTAAAATAAATAAATATAAACATCGATAAGTCGATAACTATGAAACTTTTATCGGAGATGGCTACGTGTGATTCACACGGACAAAATTCGTCGTATTTCCTAGGGTGGCAAGAGTACGAGAAAAACCCGTACGATGAAATTCAGAATCCAAAAGGAATAATACAAATGGGTCTCGCAGAAAATCAGGTAAACAATTTTTCTGATTTTATTATATATATTCTTCTCATTTTATTTTTTTACGATGCATATCGTATAATTATTTTATTTTATTTTTCGCGTTATGCAGCTTTCTTTCGATTTATTGGAGTCTTGGCTTGCCCAAAACCCAGACGCAGCTGGATTTAAGAGAAATGGAGAGTCTATATTTAGAGAACTTGCTTTATTTCAAGATTACCATGGCCTTCCTGACTTCAAAAATGTACGTTACATATCCACTTTAATTTATTTATATATTTTTTGAATAATAATATTCTTACGTATTGAGTACTTGTCAATTAGTTATAGGGTAATGTATGTGAATACCGTGATCTTTTCAGACTCTACTTATAAAATTATAAAGAGGAGTACTGAAAACACTCATTAAATTCTACGTGAATTATTAGTTTCATTCTCCGAACTATTGACAACTTTAAAAACACCCTTTTACTTGACTACACCCTTGATCTTGTAACATCAGTGAAATACACCCCTAAATTCTCGCCAAATTTAGGGGTGTTTTAGCACTTCTCTCAATTTTTTATTAAGAGTCACATGCTCCTACAAGAGTTTGTTGGCGGATGTATCTAAGTTTAGTTAGTTAAGTAGATGAGTGTTTTTAAGACTGTTAATTGTTCGGAAAACGAAACTAATAAATTGTGTCAAATTCAAAATCAAAAGTGTTTTCAATACTTTTCTCTGAATTAAATTATACAAAATTTGTTGTTGTTATTAGTAGATTGTTAAGTTATCATAATCTCACATTTTTATGTTTAAATTTAAAAAATGCAGGCATTGGTTCAATTTATGTCTGAAATTAGAGGAAATAAAGTTACCTTTAATCCAAACAAACTTGTCCTTACCGCCGGCGCTACTTCCGCAAATGAAACGCTCATGTTTTGCGTCGCCAACCCGGGCGACGCTTTTCTCCTTCCTACCCCTTACTACCCCGGGTACGTTATACTTTTTTTTCTATACTGTCAGTGTATATAAGTTAAATTATTTTAATTACGTTACTTATGTTACATTTGTACGTATGCAGATTTGATCGAGACTTAAAATGGAGGACCGGGGCTGAAATAGTGCCAATACAATGTACAAGTTCAAATGGTTTTCGAATTACACAATCCGCTCTTGAAGAATCTTATAAATTAGCGAAAACTCGCAACCTTAGAGTTAAAGGGGTACTAGTGACTAACCCATCAAACCCACTGGGCACGACATTAACGCGTAACGAGCTCGAGCTACTTGTTAGCTTCGTTGCGGAAAAGGGGATTCATCTTATTAGCGATGAGATATATTCAGGCACAGTTTTTAACTCGCCTAAGTTTGTTAGTGTTATGGAGGTATTAATCGAAAATAATTACATGTATACTGAAGTTTGGGACCGAGTTCACATTGTCTATAGCCTTTCGAAAGATTTAGGCCTTCCCGGTTTCCGAATCGGGGCGATTTACACGAACGACGCGGTTATTGTCTCCGCGGCTACAAAAATGTCGAGTTTTGGGTTAATTTCTTCGCAAACTCAATATCTTTTATCGGCTATGCTAGCCGATAAAAAGTTTACGAAGAAATACATCTCCGAAAATCAAAAGAGGCTCAAGAAAAGACATGCAATGTTAGTGAAAGGACTTGAGAGTAGTGGAATTAGTTGTCTTGAGAGCAATGCCGGTTTATTTTGTTGGGTAGATATGAGACATTTATTAAAGACCAATACATTTGAGGCAGAAATTGAGCTATGGAAGAAAATAGTTTATGAAGTTAAGCTTAATATTTCTCCCGGATCGTCATGCCATTGTACTGAACCGGGTTGGTTTCGTGTATGTTTTGCAAACATGTCAGAAGATACATTGAATCTCGCGATTCAACGTATTAAAATTTTTGTTGATTCCTCTGATATGATTGGTACCAATGTTGACCAAAGTAATCAGAATACAAGTACAAGTCTAAAGAAGAAGTTATTTGCCAAGTGGGGTTTTCGGCTATCGTTCAACGATAGAGAACGATAGTCTGTGTGAACAGAAGGCCGATTCAGAAATATCGCCGATGTGAACATTCCCTTGTCCATGGTGATTTTTTATAACTCAATATTTTTAGAAATTGAGTTTTCAATTATTTTTATATTTTATCAAAATTATACTCTTTTTTTATGTGTTTTTAATGTAGAAAATGCACTCGGTCCATGAGATGGACGAGAAGTGTTTTTTTCATTTTCATTATTTGTAAATGCACTCGGTCCATGTCATGGATGAGAAGTGTTTATTTCATATTTCATCATTATTTGTAAAAAAAAAACATATTACAAAATATATATGTGTGAAATCTTATTGAATTGTTCAAACTATAGCATTATATCACAAGTTTTCTTGAATTATTCGTCATTTGCATCATATGATATTGGTCCTATTTGATAAATAAAACACTACATGGTTATATGATACACATTATTTATTTAGATTTCAGTTATCATTCTAAAATTTAAAGGGCATAAAATAATATTAAAAAATTATATGGCAAGTATACGAATTAATGGGAATAACATGCTACAATATGGATGCGGCGAAATTAACGGCAACACACCATGTCTTATATATATATATATATATATATATATATATATATATATATATTAATAGACTTGAAATATATTTTTAATATATATAGTAGGAGGGAGAGAAAAGAAAAAGATCATTTGGCTCGAGTTAAGACTTGTTCAACACAAAGAAACTCAAATCATAGTCGGATTTAAGACTGGTTCTGTGAATTAAACAAAAGTCATTGTCATTGGCTCGAGTTATATACTATGTAAGAAAAAAATATATAAATATAGCAAGATCATGTCATTTTGAATTAAATGATTCTAAAGGTGTGTTTGTGTAGAGGATTTTTTTTCATGTTTGATTAGTTAATTTTTTTTAAAAATACATTCATTATATTTTTGAAAGTGACTTTTTATGTACTATTTATTACCATTTTAGCAAATTTTTAAGTATAAAATTATCTTTAGCAGTGAAAATACTAAGTTCAAATAAATCCATACCCTACATTCCCCTCTAGATTCATACGAAGCATATATAATTATAAAAAAATCTATTAAATAAATATAAATAATAAATTTCGAATGACTAATAAAACATTGACTCATTGAACTCATGAATATCACTATTTGTTCATTCTCACATATGATAACGTGATTCTCTAGTTCTAGACTTCTAGGCATTCCCATACTTGGCAAATTGAGGAATAAGTTAATAATTTGCTTTTGCTAGATAACTTCACCAACTACGTAAGTGGGTAAAGTTGGTTGCAAGTAATCTCAACTTTTTAATGCATTTGACTTTGTACCATTTCTAAATTTGGGCCTTCACTCGATATAATCAGACTTGTACCCACGATTTTGGAAGGATGATGTACTATTACCAAAAGATATATTTAAAATATAAATTTAATCGATTTGATATTTTTGTTCTTAATGTTGAATTGTTAAATTTTAAAAATTATAAGTCCAACATAAATAATACTACTAGTTTTAAATTTTGATATGCACATTTGATTTAATTATATAAAATATTTACGGTGCTAATTTTTTTTTAGGAATTTCCAATATTATAACACACTTGAAATTTTTTAAAGATTAAAGCAAAAAAAACAAAATAAAAATTGATTGAAATGCCAAAAGTGTTACCGATAACCATTTGGAGGGGTGTTACGGAAAAAAAAATATAGATATAAAATTTAAATTTCTATCTTTGCTTAGAGGTACACCCAATCATCATCATATTATTATATGTTACTTTTAATGTGGGTTCACACCTCTATATTTAAATATTTTTTTTAAAATATAACAATATTATATATGATTTAGAAAGAGGAGCATGGGTTCACGTGAACATACAGAACCCCCTCTAGATATGCCTCTGGATATGATAATATATTTGAGCGTTCATTAATTTGTATTTTTAATTTTTTTTATTCTTTATTCAAATTTCAGTGTTAAGTAATTTTTATTAAAATTGATCGAAATTTGATTAAATCTGAATTTTGAGAAGGAGACTTTTGAGTACTTATTGAATGAGTTTTACTAGTATTATTTTTAGTGATTAGTCAATAGTTCAGCTTAGCTAGCTTACTTTACGTTGAGGCCAATTTTATATAATTAATTATTATTATTTTTCTTATTACGGTATTATACCGAACCATGTTATGTTTCATTATATATCATATTTAAATAAATATTAGACAGAACTAAAGACAAAGTTGACTTTTACTTCACAAACATGAGTTATTGTTTGTTTGAATAAAATTTTAAAATTTACTGATTTAAAATGGTTCTTTTTTTAAAAAATTGTTATTTGGTGATAAAATATGAGTTTTTTTTCCAAAAAAAATAAATCTTTCTATCATTGTAACTATGTGTTGCCAAAATCGTTTTAATAGGTTGGTGCAATAATTAAGCATGAAAACAAATAATTTTCCCCGAATATAAATTAAATATTCGAGATCAGGCAATATTTTATACATATTCTTCAATATAATTATGATCCCAATTAAGAATTCTAACAAAATAGACCCCATTATGGGCAACATCAAAATGTATCATATTGATATTTAATATGAAGATATTTAACATATAAAATATAATTTTCGTCATTTTAATTTGTTTGTCTTAATTTGACTATACATAAAATTTTAAAAGTAAAAAAACTTTTAATTTTAAATTAAAAACGTGTATAATATATCAAAATACCTTTTGATCTTATGATTTTAAATATGTCACGTGAAGTGTTTAAAATTAAGAATTGTCTGATCAAGAAAAAAAGTATTGTATTTTTTTTATTATAATCGATGATGGTTGGTAGTAATTATAAAATTATTGAAATAATAAGATATAATGCAAGTAGGAATTTTAAAACTATTTACTTGATTATGTTGACTCTATGCATGTGCCAAACGAAATAAATTAAAATGCTTATTATTGAGTACCATATGATATGCTTTCCGTTATAATTATAACCAACCAAACATATAGTTCGTTACAATTTATTTATTTATTATTCAAATTATTTTAGTTGTGATTTATTTAGCTTATCTGATTCTGGACGGTTGTTAAATTCATAACTTAACATATAGTGATCACCATATAATATATGTGATGTTGTTTCTTTCCCTGAAAAATTAGATAATTAAGGTGTGCTCGGTACACAGAAAAATATATTTTCCATGAAAAATGCTCTTCAAAAAAATTAATGAATTTCTTACATAGTTTATTATATTATGTACAAAAAATATTATTTTAAAAATCATTTGTACATGATATAGATAAATATTATGGAAGGTAGGAGATGTGAGTCACAAGAGTGGAGTGAAGATGAATTGTACTGGAGAGCAGGGAGGATACAATTAACGTGTAATATGTAACTTGTTGATATTGTTTTTCCTACTTTCACTTGAAAAATACTCATTTTTCTTATTTTTAAGGAACTTGTTTTCTCAAAGAATGTATTTCAAAAAATTTGACCAATCGAACGTGAGAAAATTTAAAAACATTCCGTACTAAACACACCCTAATTATCCCTTGCTAGTTGACTAATTAAATTTTGTGTTTAATTAAATCATCTAAGATAACAATAATTAACGATCGAGATCTCCCTGCTTTAACCTTTAATTTATAGTCAAATAATGTTTCATTTTTGGTTAGCAAAAGATATAGGCCTAAGACAAACTATTAATCAACAAAGATACTGAGAGTAATAAATTGAATTCACATGAAGACATAATGTTTAAACATTTTGGGACATAAATAACTTTAATTAGTATAATGTTGTTTCCAGGATTTCTAACACCAGATTTGACACTTAAATATTTTAATTAGGCTGATAAAATGAATACCAAGATTAAAATTAGGTGACCCAGGCCACAAAAAAGACAATGTTAATTGTTTGTGTCCCTCACTAATGGGAAAAATGAGTTACATTATTGTTGTCTCTTACTTATACGGTCTTCAGAAACCTTCACCTGATTATAAATAGTTTTTAAAGTTAAATTAGGTTCAATGTTAATTTTCTTATCATAACATTATTAGGGGTCGTTTGGTAGGCCACATTAAAATAAATAGTTCATGTATTATGTGTGTTATTATTTAGTACTATGTTTGGTAGGAATTTGGGCCTATGTAGTATGTATAACTAAGGGAAAATTGTATACAATAGCAAACTATTAATTCAAATTAAATGCTATAAATATAGTTTGATTTAATTGTACCCCATAGCAAACTGTTGTTATTTTACCTCTCTCCTGGTGAATCTCGCTCGCCACTCTCGTTCTCTCCCTCACCTCTCTCATTTTTTATACAAACGCAAGTGCATAAAGTGTGTTTGTGTTTGTATAAAGCAAGAGAAAATTGTATATATACATATATTTTCGTTCCCCTCTCTCCCCTCTCCCAAATCTCGCTCGCCACTCTCCCAGATCTCACTCTCTCACTCGCCTCTCTCACTTTATACAAAAAACACAAATTGTATAAAATGTGTTTGTGTTTGTATAAA
>JAJOOS010033459.1:0-11913 GCA_029582725.1 Solanum chiquidenum | reverse complement strand
AAATTTTCCGGACGGATTCCCTGCCAACCGCCCAACTTTCAATGGCCATAACTCGCTCATACGAACTCGGAATCGAGCAAACTCAGTGGCGTTGGAAAGATCATTCCACAAGCTTCGCAACCATAACTGGAACTACTCCTAACTCATCCTGAGCTAGGAGTTACGACTGTTCAAAGTTGGCCAAAAATCACTGATTTCCACACTTGGCCAAATTTTCCAGATTTTAAATTTTTCCAAAAATGACTATTTCCAAATTCAAGCTTCTTCATATTCATTTTAAATTGTCGGATGTTACATTGATTAAGTTAGTTATTTTACAGCTGGCAACATCTGACATTTTAGCTTAGACAATCACATTCTATAAATACCTTTTTTGGTTTGTATTGAGGACTAGTTAGTCATTCTCATAGATTGAAAATATAGAAAAGCTTCCACAAAGTTTCTCAAATCTTCTTTTTCTCAAAACTTTCTCAATACTCTGCAATAGTGATCAGTCAATGCATGGCATGATTCACCAAAGTTTTCATGGTATCAGAGCGGGAATTGCTTAGATTTAGTGTTTCTATTTCAGAATTGGAAGAATATTGAGAGATATGTGTTAATAGCAGTTGTATTCTACTTGCATTGCACCTGTAGGTGAATTGAATGATACTCAAGGAACAATGGCAACAACAGAGAACAGATCGAGTACTTTTGATCACAATCATCATCATCATCCCCTTTACCTGTCAGCTGGTGATATTCTTGGAGCAGTTTATGTGGGAATACAACTGGTAGGAATGGAGAATTACTCCCTCTGGAGTCGAGTTATGCGACTGGCACTATTAACCAGTAACAAGCTTGGATATATCGATGGGACCATAGTCAAGGCAGCGTATACAACGGAACAATGAATACAATGGGAGCGATGCAATGCTCTGGCAGTCTCATGGCTGACAAACAATGTGAGTAGGGATCAATTAAATGGTATTCTTTTCAAATTTAATGCGTATTTGGTGTGGAATGATTTGAAAGAGCATTTTGATAAGGTGAATATGTCTAGAATTTTTCAATTGCATAAAGAAATTGTCAGTTTAATCCAAGGAGTTACTTCAGTTTCTGTCTATTATTCTCGTCTCAAAGATCTCTGGGATGAATATGATTTCATAGTTCATCCTCCGTCATGTGAATGTGCGATATCTAAGGATTACACCAAACAATCTGAGCAACAATGTTTACTTCAGTTTCTCATGGGACTCAATGAAGGTTACAATTAGGCTAGGAGTCAGATCTTGATGATGACATGCTCTAAGCCTCAATTAGGTATATACATTGATTGTTCAGGATGAAAGTCAAAAACATATTGCAGGAAGAAATTGCACTAGTAGAGAAATCGTGGAACCTACTGCATTGTTCACAACTACAACCCTATGTGGTGTGACTATTGTAATATCAAAGGGCACACGGGATACACATGATTCAAGTTGATGAAGTGTGATCACTGCAATATGAAGGGGCATTTGAAGGATAATTGCTATCAGTTGGTAGGCTATCCAGCAGATTTTAAAGGAAAGAAGAGAGTGAACATGGTTACAGGCACTGATGAGGATGGATTGTAAATCAGTATAGGCACTGTTGAATCTCCTCAGGGTCAATGTACAACATTTTTTACGCGTGATCAGTACCATCAAATCATCAAAATGCTCAACAAGACATCCATAAATAAGGCTAGTGCACACTTGGCATGTAACTCTTTTTCTACAGACCTAGATACACTGAAATGGATCTTGGATACAGGGGCCACTAACCATATTACTGGTGATGAAAGATTGTTACGAATTGATGGACCAACAGATCAATCAGGAAGGGTCCAACTACCTAATGGAGACTCAACACATGTGTCCCAGATAGGGAGTTGTAAACTGACATGAGGTGAAGTGATATTTGGCGTACTATGTGTTCCAGACTTCAAATTTAATTTGTTGTCTGTTTCTAAGATAACGAAAGAATTGAAATGTTGTGTGAGTTTCTTCCCTAAATTTTGTATCTTCCAGGACCTCCCCACGGGGAAGGTGAAGGCGATTGGTAGGGAGGAAGAAGGCTTGTATGAGCTGAGTTCACCAATAATAGGAGATTCAGTTAACAATATGAAGATAATGGCAGGATTGAAGGATACCACTTCAGCAAATATTTGGCATAAGAGAATGGGCCATATTCCAATGTCTTAGAAAGATGAATAAATTTGATTGTAAAGACTTTACTATAAATCATTGCGATATTTGTCAATTAGTTAGGCAGACAAGAGTTCCATTTCCTGTTAGTAGTAATAAGGCAGTTGAATATTTTCATCTTATACATATGGATGTTTGGGGTCTTTATAAAGTGTCTACTTACGATGGTATGAGATTTTTCCTAACTTTAGTTGATGGTTACTCCAGATGGACATGGGTTTTCTTGTTACATCTTAAGTCTGATGTTATCTCTATTCTTAAAAGTTTTTTGTTGATGATTGAAAATCAATTTGATAAAAATGGTGAAAGTTCTGAGGTCCGACAATGGCTCAGAATTCATCAATCATAGTTGTAATGATTTATTTACTAGCCTTGGTATTATCCACCAAATCTCTTGTTCATACACCACACAACAGAATGAGGTGGTGGAATGAAGGCATAGACACATTCTTGAAATAGCTAGGGCAATAAGATTCCAAGGGAATCTGCCAGTTAGATTTTGGGGTGATTGTATAGAAGGAGTTGTTCATGTGATAAATAGAACACCCTCAGTAGTTTTGGAAAATCAATCATCATATCAGATGCTCTATGGTAAGGATCCTTACTTATCCTATATTAGAGTGATTGGGTGCCTTTGATATGCCACAACCTTGCCTAGGCAAGATACGTTTGCTGAAAGAGCAATCAAGTCAGTGTTGCTAGGCTATGCAGTCAAGAAAAATGGATACAAGCTATACAACCTTGTGCAAAAGGAAACTTTTGTGAGCAGGGATGTCATCTTCCATGAAGATATATTTTCTTTTCAGGCTCCAAAGGTGTGCATGATGTTTCTACACTACCTGATATCTTTCAACTATCTAATATGCAAATTAATTTGGATCAAGCAAAATACATCAATTCTCTTGATAGAGAAACCAGCACCTTGCCTATAAACATTGAATCTGTAGTTGATGCTGATGAGGACTTATCTAGGACTTTACATGAGGAAACTGTGGAAGTAATGGCTCATGTTGAGATGATTGATCCAGTATTGGCTGAAGATTGTCCATTTGTTCATGCATCCCCCCACGAAGGTCAAACATGTCAAGTAAACCATCCATTTGGTTTAAATTTTTTGTCTAGCCCTCAAAAGGGAAAAAGGTGGAAAATTCTTATCTATATCCTATATCAATAGTAGTGGGGTATGAGAACCTCACTGGAAAATATAAATCATGCATTAGCAAGTTCTCAGTTGATGTTGAACCTACTTGCTATAGTGAGGCAATAGCTGACCCCAGGTGGATGGAAGCCATGAAGGCTGAAATACAAGCTTTGAAGGACAATCACACATGGAAGGTTGTTCCATTACCAGAAGGAAAAAAGGTGATAGGGTGTAAGTGGGTTTACAAAATTAAATACAAAGATACATGTGAGATTGAAAGATTCAAGGCAAAACTCGTGGCCAAGGGATACAATCAAAAGGAAGGCTTGGATTACCAAGAAACCTTCTCATCTGTTGTAGAAATGGTCATAGTTAGAACAGTATTGTCCATAGCTGCTGCACAAGGATGGGTCAGACATCAGATGGATATTTATAACGCATTCTTGCAAGATGATCTTGATGATGAAATGTATATGATGGTGCCACAAGGTTTTAATCACACTACAGGTTCTTCACATGTGTATAGGCTACTTAAATCACTGTATGGACTTAAGCAAGCCTCTCGACAATGGAATAAAAAACTAACCACAACCTTGGTTAACTCTGATTTTGTTCAAAGTCATCTAGATTACTCCCTATTCACCAAGAAATCATCAAAAGGCATGGTCGTGATTCTAATATATGTGGATGATCTCCTTATTACTGGAACTAGCCTTGCCTTAGTTCAAAATACATAGACCATGCTTCAGGGAGCCTTCAAGATTAAGGACTTAAGTGAACTTAAGTTTTTTCTTGGTATTGAATTCGCAAGGAATTCTATTTGTATTGTTATGCACCAACGCAAATATGCCTTGGAACTTATCTCAGATATGAGACTTTCTGGTTCTCAATCTTTTGGGGCACCTGTTGAATTGAATCAACAACTCACAACTACTGAATTTGACCATCATACATGGTCTACTGTTGATAAGCCATTAGATGATCCAGGTAGCTATCAAAGACTTGTAGGGAGATTGCTTTATTTGACAAACACAAGGCCTGATGTGTCTTTTGCGGTGCAAAGTCTTAGTCAATTCATGCACAGTCCCAGAACTTCTCACATGAATGCAGCTATCAGGGTGGTCATACATGTGAAGCCCTGTCTAGGCTTAGGCATTTTTTTATCAACGGCTAGTGCTCCAAAATTGGAGGCATTTTGTGATGCAGATTGGGGTTCTTGCCCCAATACTAGGAGATCTATTACAGGTTACATGGTGAATTTCGGAGAATCTTTTATCTCGTGAAAGTCGAAGAAATAGTCTACCATCTCCAGGAGCTCAGCTAAGGTTGAGTACCGAAGCCTAGCCTCCACTGTTGCTGAGGTTACTTGGCTGATTGGGTTATTCACTGAGTTAAATGTGTCTGTATCTCGTCCTGTTTCTATTCATTGTGACAGCGAATCTGCTCTTCAAATTGTAGCTAATCCATGAACGGATAAAACACATCGACATTGACTGTCATTTTATCCGCGAAAAGATCATGCTTGGATTGATTGCCACTTATTATTTGCCCACTCCAGAGCAGCCTGCTGATGTTTTTACCAAAAGCCTCACTATTATTCAGCATCATTATTTGCTATCCAAGCTAGGAATGGAGAATCTCTTCATAACTCCTAGCTTGAGGGGGGGTGTTGAGGAGTTGACTGCTTGTACGCATGTACCTGGATGAAATAATGCTTAATGGGTTGTACATAGTCAGTTAGATGATTAAACTAATTAGTCAGCTTGATTAAGTTAGTTATTTTACAGCTGACATTTTAGCTTAGACAATCACATTCTATAAATACTCCCTCTGTCCCAATTTATGTGACACATTTCGGATTTCGAGATTCAAATAAGTCTATCTTTGACCGTAATTTTTTCATATATCTTTTAATTATTTTGAATTATCAATTATTGAAACTTATAGTACTTTTTATATAGTTTACAAATATATAAATTTCATTTTTAAAAAATTGAAGATTCCATGAGCAAATTCTCGGTCAAACTTAAACTGTTTGACTCTCTAAAAGCGAAATGTGTCACATAAATTGAGACAGAGGGAGTACCTTTTTTGGTTTGTATTGAGGACTAGTTAGTCATTCTCACAGATTGAAAATAAAGAAAAGCTTCCACAAAGTTTCTCGAATCTTCTTTTTCTTAAAGCTTTCTCAATACTCTGCAATGGTGATCAGTCAATGCATGACATGATTCACCGAAGTTTTCATTTTGCTCCACATCTACTTCATTTGTTCTTTTATACCGTAAGTTTCTTGTACTCAGATTCATTCATATCGTGTGCGCCTACACTTATTTCTCCAATTTCACTAGGTGGTGTGTCATAAATACGAGAATAAAATCAATTTGTACTATAAGGTATACAAATTTAGTCACCATGTGCATTAATTCCAACAAATCTATGAAGCACGCACAAAATTAACTATTCATAATTTAATTCATTGTCAATTAGTGTCAAGACAATGATGGCGAGTGTTTTAATAAGAGTCATGCTTCTGTGTATCACCTTCTTCACATTGGGATTTATGTTTTGGTCCGGATAGTAGGTGAAGTCATCGATGCATTCTTCTGCGTTTGTTGATGCGCATGCAGCAGTGGTGTACGATATAGCGTCATGCAACTGAGATTCTCCTAATATCTTAACAGTCTCTTTCAATTGGTTCACAGCTCGAATGCAGTCTTTAGTAGCCACCGCTTCATATCCCTTTTATGGCCACTTTAGCTGCTTTTTTGCAAAGTCTTGTGGAGTTGGTTTTCACGGAAGAAGCATACGGCATTAATTAGTGTTTTCACGCAAAGTGAAGGGTGTGAAGTGTTGTTGCATTTGGTTTTGATGAAGTTTGTATACACCGACTCTGTAGCCAGCACCTTTGTTTGTGAGATGAATAAAACAATAGCCAAGGTTTTGCCCTCCATTTTCTATATTGTTTGGAATAAAGAGAGAAGATTTAAATGTGTATTTATGGAGGAACAATCCTATGCGCATCTCAATCCTTCCTCTTTCTCTACATATCTCAACTTATTTTGGTAGTTTGACTTTATTTTACATTTTTTTTTAAAAAATTATTATTATTATTTAATTTTTACTTAGTTATTACTATAAGTTAGGTTCCTCTTTTTCTTTAATTTATTCGGTACATTTTTTTTTAGTTTTTTTTTTAACAATTGACAGGGTCTACTGAAATTTTAACATTACACAGATAATCTTTATTTTACAAATATCATTTTTTATTGTTTTTAATTTTGTACATTAATTATTCAACAGTCTTACTGAATTACTCTCTTTTTTTAATATATGGATAAAATAATATGTAGTTAGAATTATGAGTTTGCAAAAATCTTTGGAAGCAAATCCAAAATAAGTCAGCAGCTTGTTTTTTTAACTTGATTAAGGAGTCTGTTTTCTTTGAAAGTGATTTGTTGCTATTTTTACGTTTCGGGTTGTTACACATTGAAAATGGTTTGCTTCTCACTATATTATCTTAATTAAAATTATTAAAGCCTGTTTGGTATTGCTTTAAATACAACTTACTTTTAAGAATATGTATTTTTTTAAATAGCTTTATAGAAAAGTGCTTATGAAAAAGTAATAATTTGTGTTTGATTAATTATTTGGAAAGTGTTTTTGATAAACCAATTGTGTTTGAGTAATCATTTTTTAAAAGTATTTTTGAGAGTTAAATCACAAAAAAGGGCAAATATTAGTGCACATTTAATATTAAAATGATTTAATAGAGAGAAATTATTTTAAATATTTATTATTAAAATTTTAAATAATTTTTTATTTTTATTAAATTAATATGTGCATATTCAAATTATCAATCAATATTATGCATAGATAAATAAATAAAAATTAAATATTTATATAATATTAACATAATACTTTAAATATATTTAAGAATATCAAGTGAAATAAATTTAAAAATCATTCTACTAATTAAATCACTATATACGAAAATTCTCTACAAAAATAAATAAATATAAGGGGTATGTTAATAAATATGTATATACATATGCAAGAGTAGTTTTTTCTCAAAAAAAATTAGCTTCTTACTAGCCGAAAAACTATTTCTCCAATTAAAAGCAGTTATTGATTAGTGAAACACCTTAATATTTTCAAAATAAATATTTTTAACCTCTGGACAAATGTCCAACAGACTCTTAATCTTAAAAAAAAAAAAAAAAAGAGCACAGTTATTATTTTATAGTAAAAGATGAGAAAAATAGTAGTAGAAGGTAACTTGGACTCTTCAACCTACCTTTATTATTTTAAATTTTACCCAAATTATGAGCTTATGCGTATGCCCAGCCCTAGATATTGGTATCAAAATAATGGTTAATAAAAATGAGATGATTACTAAAGAAAAAAAAGATATTTTTCCTATGAAACTATACCAAAAAAAAAACAATAAGAAGAATAAAGTAATAGGGAGATGAGAGACTTCTTATTACTCTTGAAGTATATTTAGGGATTCGTCCCCAATAAGATTTCTAACTTCACTATAACACAAATATATTTACAACAATCTTTTTATTTATTTTTTAGATAAAAAATTATTTTTAACAATCATTTCAAAAATAATATTAAAGAATAGAACCAAATTAAAACTTTTGTTGAATTTTTACATGAGTATATCACCTCGAACCTCTAGTAATAAATTATGTAAGCTTAGAAACTTATTTATCACATTATTGTAGAACAATCTTTAAAATCATTATCACGATTTTGCTCTTATAGGTCATACACTTATTTTGATATTCATGAATGCTCTAAAGTTTTATAACAATTTTATTAAAACGACACCACTCTACACTCATATAAGGTCCTGTACGTATTCTGCTCTGCCGCCGAGCAATACAAAACCTACAAAGAATATGAATTGGTTTTTAGTAAAAAAGAAAAGTTACAATATTCCAAAAATTCTGAAAAATGTAAAATATATTTCCTAGTCTCAACAAATTAACTATACACCCGTTCTTTTTTAGAGGTTGGTTGTCGCTTTTTGAGAGTTAATTTGACTAATTTCAAAATTAAATTAGATTATATTAATTAAATATTTTCAAATAAAACTTTTTATATTAAAAAAAGTACGGAAAAACAACTTTTTTTTCCATATAAATATAATGAAAAAATACATCTTAAAATATTAAAAAGGTAGACGATGAAAGAAAACCATGATGACTAAATAGTACTAATGGATTAAAAAGGAAACTGATGTGCGTTAATTTCAACAAATCTATTGATTTACTCTATGAAGCACAAAATTAAAAGCAATACTACTTTACTATTCATAAATTAACGATGGCTAATGAGTGACAATGCAACGTTGCCGAGATTACTAATAACTGTCATGCTTCTATCTATCACCTTCTTCACATTCGGATTTATCTTTCGCTCCGGTTGATCGGCGAACCGATCGATGCATGATCCTAAGTTTGTTAATGCAGAATAAACATACGATCTAGCGTAAAACAATTCATATTCATCTTGTTCACCAATCATGTCTCCAATTGACTTAACACTCTTTCTGAATTGATGCACACTATTCTTCACACTTTTAATGCAGACTTTAGTTGTCTTAGCTTCATATTGGGAAAGTCCCTTCTGTTTTGACAGATTGGAGATGATGACAGAGGCGCTGCGTGCCCCTTTTATGGCTACTTTAACTGCTTCTTCCCAAAGTCTCATAGAGTTGGTTTTCACGGAAGAAGCATAAGGCATTAGTGTTTTCTCGCAAAGTGAAGGGTGTGAAGTGTTGTTGCATTTGGTTTTGATGAAGTTTGTATAGACCGACTCTGTAGCCAGCACCTCTGTTTGTGAAATGAATAAAACAATAGTCAAAAGTGGGAAAATCAAGGTTTTGCCATCCATAATACCCTAGAGTTTATGAGATATTTGATTTCTCGAAATATGAGTAGTATTATTTATATAGGCATGAGTAGCCTACAAAAATCCTAATAAAAATTGAATACATCTTGTAGAGTCTCAACTAAAAGAATTAAACACATCTTGCTTTAAATATCTACAAATGTTAATGTGTTTTTATCGAAATCAAATTGGCTGGAGAAAGAATCGTATGGGTATCTGAATCCTTAATTTTTACTTAGTTATGTGTTATGTTCCTTTTTTCTTTAATTTATTCGGTAGCTTTTTGGTTTTATTTTTATTTTTTAATAATTGACAAGGGTCTACTGAATTTTTAACATTACACAGATGATATTTATTTTACAATATCATTTTTTATTGTTTTAAATTTTGTACATTAACTATCTAATAGTCTTATTGGATTATCTTTCTTTTCTTTTAATCGATACTCATTAAAAAAAAAAAAAAGACTATCTAACTGAGTTAATAAGGTTTCTTACTGAATTACTCCCACTAAGCATTAAATATCTAAATAATTCTCAACTTCTATCTATTCAAACAGAAGTATTTTTAAAAAATTAAGCAAGCTCGTAATAAAATTTCCCCAAGCTTTTCAAATTATAGAAACTAGAAAGGGACCCCTAATTACCAGTAGTGATAGAAAGGGGCCTAGGTAAATTTTACTAGACTTAAAAGCTTGCCCCAAACTTTTCAAATTATTTGAAAGACCCCAACTTCACCCTTTTCTCAATGAAAGGGTTTTTCCTGTAAAATTGTGTGTTAAAAGGGCCAAAAATATCTCTTTACTAGTAGAAAAAGTTTGAATTTAACCTTATCCACCTATTTGGTTAAAAAAATACTTCCTCTATTTCAGATTACTTATTCACTTTTTCATTTTTAGTTGTCCCTTTTTTACTTGTCTATTTTAACAAATCAAGAAAAAACAATTTTATTTACTTATTATACCCTCAATTAATTAATGAACTTCTTAAATTTTTAATTCACACACTTCATAATTAAAATGGGTAAAATAGTAAACTCACTATATCAATCATTACTTTTTTAATAGGTGTGTCAATTCGACAAGTAATTAGGGACACAAAGAGTACTATTCCATCCACCTTTTGGCTTTCTTTTACCCTTATAACTAACAACTTGTTTAAAGTTATTACTACTACTAGGTAACATATCTGCGCTTCCTGGGGTGGACCCACGTGGATTCCAGGGGGTTCACCTGAATTCCCTCGGTAAAAAATTACATTGTATATATAAGGTAATTTTTTGTATTTTTGTAGCTAAATATAATTTGAACCCCCTTAATGATAAGAGAAAACTGATAGCGTAGTGACAAGTCCCCCTGAAATTAAGCTTCACGTTGCTAGTTCGAATTCCTGAGATAGCATTTTATTTTTTTCATTTTTAGTTTCAGTTTTTTTTCTCTTAGTTTCAATTCTATTTTTTTTTGTTTTTATTTTTAAAAACGTGTTAAAAGTGTGGTTGTAAACCCAAAAGAATTCAAGAGTCCCATTTCTAAAGGCTTATTTACATGTTTATACTTTTATTTTTTGAACCCCCTGAACGAAAATCTTGGATCCGCCACTGCATGCTTCACGCGATAAATTAATCAGAAAATATTTCTAAAGTACAAATTTTGTCAAACAAATATGATAAAACTTTTCATGTCTATGCATAAAAAAAAACAGTTTAAAATATTCATGAAATCTTTCTTATATAATTTTGTTATTAAAATTAGAGTTAGATGAATGATATTCTTTTTATTATTATATCTTCTTTAAAAAACAAAAATATATAAAAATGTTTTCATTTTTAAATACAATATTTGTGTATGTGATTCTATAGTAGGTTTGTTTCATCAGATATATGACACATTTGTTTTCCGGAAATTTCCTCATTAAAAATAAAAAAAATAAAAATAAAAGAGGATCAGTGGCAAACCCGATCAACTTTAAAATCTCTTATTTATTTCTTTACCTGTGTATCTCACGATGCAAGGACCTAGTCATCCTTCAATATTTATCCTTTGTTTCAAAAGGAGTTAAAATCACCTCTTTTTCAATCATGTTCATTTGATAAATTTTCTACACATAAAATTTATAATAAGCTCAAAACACTGGAAATAATAATCTAACAATACAATTATGCATAGAATATATATAAAGCAATAACGTAATATAAATATAAACTTTTAGCCAAATATCATTCACAATTCTGACATATAGTTAGAGATAATCTCAAAAAGGAAGAGAAATTAGAGCCTAGCAACTCATTACATATGTGAAATGAAAGAGGAAAGTTGTTAATGATATAGAGAAGGAAAAATCACCTCACACGTCTATTTAAGGGTTAATATTACAACTTTTAGATCTACTTTTTTAATATTACTACTTATAACATTTTAATTACAAGTATTAACAGATTAGTTTTAATTTATAAATTAATTAATTACATTTTATTAATTAATTATATATTATTAACTAATATATATTATATAATTAATAGGTGAGAGAAATAATATTAATGAGAGAGAATTAATTTGTAATTATCTATTACACCTTTTAAGGAATTTTTTAACTAATCACATACCAATCCATTCCCACACCCTCACGTTACTCTTTCCATCTTCAGTTTCTCTTTCACCCC